>PVJS01019571.1:0-33571 GCA_004027185.1 Glis glis
TTTCCACACTCTTCTTTTTAATCTTTTCAGCAGCCCTTGATTGGATAGATCATACCTCTTCATACCTCTTGTTTTAATTCTTTTTTACGTTCTTTATTTTCAGGACACCACTGTCTCCTAGCCTCTTTGCCTGGTTCACTGACCACCCTTTTTATTTTCCTTTGCCAAACCTCCTCCTTTTCCAGGACTCTTAAGTGCCCCAGAGGTATGTGCCAAGGGTTCATCCTTTGCCCCTCCCCCAGTTTTTTCTCTAATACTTCTTTCCTAGGTGAGCAGACAGTTTCATGGCTTTAATGCCATCTTTATGCTGATGTCTTTAAATGTTCTATAATTCAAAAAATCAAAGACATTGCTTCTGAGACTGAATTCTGATGCACTTTATTTTATATACTACTGAAAAGGGGAAAAAAACTGGCTAATTCTCACTGTAAAATAACACTGAATGTAAGATACAACAGTATTTCAAAAATGTTAACTAGTAAGAAATATGTCATAGAATCATCAAAAAGTGGCCTTTGTCTTGACCTTCTCTCTGATATCTAGTCTTTTTTTTTGGTGGTGTTGGGGGTTGAACCCAAGGGCATTCTACCTCTAAGATATACCCCAGGCCTATTTTTTACTTTTTTTGGAAACAGAGTCTCACTAAGTTACAGAGAGCTTGCTGAGTTGCTGAGGCTGGCTTCAAGTCTGTCATCTTCCTGTCTCACTGTCTCAGCCTCCCAAGTATGGGATTACAGGTGTGTGCCACCACGCCTGGCACCAAATCCAAAATCCTTTACCAACTATATGCAGCAGCTCCACTGCATTGTCCAATAGGTGTCTAAAGATAGCATTTCATATGTAAAATTCTGTTTTGTTTTGATTTGTTTGTTGCATGGAGTCTTACTATGTTGCCCAGGCTGTTCTAGAACTGATGAACTCAGTGGTCTTCCTGCTTCAGCCTCCCAAGTAGCTGGGATTACAGGTATGCACCACCAAACCTGCTTAAACAGAACTCTTGATTTCTACTCATTACCTATTTTCTTCCTCCATTTTTCTTTTTTTCTCTAGTTTTTTCTTCCTCTATTTTTTCATATCAATAGTATCACCCTCATTCATTTAGTTGCCCTACTTAAAACCTCAAGATAACCTCTTACTGGAGTTTTCAACTTTGTCACAAATCCTATGGTAAGCAAGTCTTCTACTTACAAATGTCTCCATACATGATCACTTTTCACTACTTACATAGCCATACTTGTATAAACCACCTGTACTTCCTGCCTTTATTACTGAAATAGCCTCCTAACTGGCTTCCAGTGTCTACTCTTGCTCCTACGCAGTTGTATTTCACATACATCCAGAGTGAGTATTTTAAAAACAAACACGTGTCACACTACACCTAACTCAAAATCTTCTGGAATCTTCTTTTATACTCAGAATATATTTAACTCTTCCCTTGGCTTATAAGGTTTTGTATGGCTGTGTTCCCTCTCTGAGTTTATTTTCTATCTCTATTTGCCATATTCAGTCTTTTCTGGACACACAGCTATTCTCATTGTTCCTCTAAGGTACCATATAAGTTTCCCTGTTGCTCCCAGAACATTTGAACATTGTATAATTCGAAGCCCTGCTACATGTCTCTGATCCAGTTCTCTTTCTCTCCCCAACATCAGTCTCAAGGTAACTAATTATTCTTTTGCTTTTATTTATGGTTTTAGTATATCTAAATGCCCCTAAAGCACACATAACTTTTTAGCTTTGCTCTGTGAAAATGGAATTATATCATGTATTCTTGTGTGATTTGTTCTTTTCACTTGTTATTATGATGGCTAGAGTCGTACTTCATTCATTTGTCCTGCTGTGTGGTATTTCCTTGTATGAATATACCAAATTCATTATTCATACACTTAACTGCCAAAAGATTATTATTATAATAATAATAATTATTATTATTAATTATTGGTGGATAGCATTGGGTGGGAACAGTGCTGCTATGAACATTCATGTGCATGTTGCAAGATGGAATTGTTGAATTGTTTGGCAAGAAGTGGATATTTGGGGTCATAAGGAATGTATTTCTTCAACTTTGTCAGGCAATGCAAATAATTTTCCAGAGTGGTTGTGCCCTCCAGAAGCATATGAAACTACTTTGAAATTCATATGAAATCCACAACCCCAGGAAAACTTGATTTTGTCAGGCTACTATTTTTTTGTAATCTAGTGTGTGTTAAGTAACATTGTCTTTAGGGTCTTATTGAGGAAGTTTTTACCCTTACCTGTATGTTGGAGTGTTGGTCCTATACCCTTTTCCAGTAACTGCAAAGTCTCTGGTCTAATTTCCAGGTCTTTGATCCATCTTGAATTGACTGTTGTGCAGGGTGAGAAAGCAGGGTTTATTTCTATTTTTCTGCATATAGATAACCAGTTTTGCCAACATGATTTGTTGAAAAGGCTATCTTTTATCAACATATGTTTTTGGCCCCTTTGTCAAAAATCAATTGGCTTAAGTGTGTGGATTTGTTTCTGAGTATTCTCTTCTGCTCTGTTGGTCCGTGTGTCTGCTTTTGTGCCAATACTATGCTGTTTTTATTACTATGGCTCTGTAGTATGGTTTGAAGTCAGGTATTGTGATGCCTCCTGCATGGTTCTTATTTCTGAGAACCATTTTGGCTATTCTGAGTCTTTTGTTGATCCATATGAATTTAAGAACTGATTTTTCTAGATCTGTGAATAATGACCATGGTATTTGAATAGGGATTGCATTGAATCTGTAGATCACTTTCGGTAGGGTGGCATTTTGATATTTATTCTGCCTATCTAAGAGCATTGGAGATCCTTCCATGTTCTGAGATCTTCTTCAATTTCTTTCTTTAGTGTTTTATAATTTTCATTGTAGAGGTCTTTTACCTCCTTGTTTAGATTTATTCCTACGTATTTTATTATTTTTGAAGTTATTGTGAATGGAATTGTTTTCTGGATTTCTTTTTCAGTTGATTTATAGTTAGCATATAGAAAAGCTTCTGTTTTTTTTTAGATTGATTTTGTATCCAGACACATTCCTCAATTTTTTAATCAATTCTAAAAGTCTTTTGGTTGAGTTTATTGGGTCTTATAAGTATGGGATCATGTCATCTGCAAATAGAGATAATTTCAGTTCTTCTTTTACTATTTGTATTCCTCTTATTTCCTTCTCTTGCTTTATTGCTCTGGCTAGAGTCTCAAATATTATATTGAAAAGGAGTGGTGATAGTGGACATCTTTGTCTTGTTCCTGATTTTAAAGAAAATTCTTGTAGTATTTCCCCATTCAATATGATGTTGGCTATGGTTTTATTGTATATTCCCTTATGATGTTGAGGTATGTTCCTTCTATTCCTATTCTCTGTAATGTTTTTAGCATGAATGGGTGTTGGATTTTGTTGAATAGTTTTTCAGTGTCTATTGAAATGATCATGTCATTTTTGTCTTTAGTTTTATTTATGTGGTGAATTACTTGGATTGTTTTTTGTATGTAGAACCAGCCTTGCATCCCTGGAATGAACCCAGCTTGATTGTGGTGTATGATTTTCTTGATGTGGTTTTGAATGCATGTTGCTAGTGTTCTGTTTAGAAGTTTTACATCTAAGTTCATGTGGGATTGCATTAAACTGAAGAACCTCTGTTCAGCAAAGGAAACTATCAAGAACCTCAAGAGAGAGCTGACAGAATGGGAAACAATCTTTGTCAGCTACTCCTCTGATAGAGGACTAATATCTAGAATATAAAAAGAATCAAGAAACTCACTGTTATAAAAACAAATGACACAATAAAAAAATGGGCAAGTGAACTAAATAGACACTTCACAAAAGAAGAAATACAGCTGGGCATGGTGGTGCATGCTTGTAATCCCAGTACTTGGGAGTCTGAGACAGGAGGATTTCAGGTTCCAGGTCAGCCTCAACAACTTAGTGATGCCCTTTGAAACTTAGTGAGAACTTGTTTCAAAATAAAAAGAATAAAATAGTGCTGGGGGTATAGGTCAGAGGTAGAATGCTCCTGGGTTCCATCCCCAGTGCCACACACACAAAAAACAAAATACAAATGGCCAATAAATATATGAAAAAATATGTTCAACATCATTAGCAATCAGAGAGATGCAAATCAAAACTACCCTGAGATTTCATCTAACACCAATTAGAATGGCAGTCATTAAAAACACAAACAATAATAAATGCTGGCGAGGATGTGGAGAAGTAGGAACCCTGATACACTGTTGGTGGGATTGCAACCACTTTAGAAAACAGTGTGGAGGGTCCACAGAAGAATGGGAATGAACCTATTATATGACCTAGTTATATCACTCCTGGGTATCTAGTCAAAAGAATTGAAAACAGACCACATAGTAATGTATGCATATCTATGTTTATAGCTGCACAATTCATAATTGCCAAACTATGGAACCAGCCTAGGTGTCCATCAACAGATGAATGGATTACAAAAGTATGGGATATACACACAATGGAATTCTACTCAGTCATAAAGAAGAACAAAATTATGTCATTTGCCAGGAAATGGATGGAACTGGAGAATATTATGCTAAATGATTAGTCATTCACAAAAAGTGAAAGGTCTGATGTTTTCCTTCATATGCAGAAGCTAGGGAGAAATTGGGACACAGGAGGGACTCCAGACAAAGGAGGAGAAACCTCAGTGGAGTTAAGGAGGAGACCTAAATGAGGGAGATGGGAGGGGGGAGAAGACTTGAAGAGGGAAACAGTTCAATGTACATGATGTGCATACATAAACTTATAAAAGCCAGTTACTGTGCCGAGCACAGGAAGGTGGGAAGGGAGAGGAAGTGGGGTAGAAATGAGGCAGGGCTCAATGAGTGCTGTGTGCATGTATGCATCTATCACCTTGAACTTCATCAAGATATATAATTACAGTGCACCAATAAACAATATGGAAAAAATAAACGAATTAAGTCATAAAATAACATTGCATCATTTAAATTTACATTTCCCTGATTTTCATATGTTTATGGGCCATCATTATTTATTTTTGTATTACATTCCTATTTGTGCCTTTGCTAAATTTTATGGGATTTTTAAAATTGATTTTAAATCGATTCAAAGGGAATTTTCCTACATGGATACTAGTATTTTGTTGGTTAAATATTCTCCAAGTATTTCCCATTTATTATTGCTTAATATTTTACTCTTTTTATGATATATTTTGATAAATAGTAGTTCTTGATTTCATTGATTGATATTTTTCTTTAGAATTATATTTTTTGCATGTAATATAGAATTGTTTCTCTACCATGAAACCTTATATTCTCTTATGTTTTCTTCTAAGTGTTTTAAAGTATTGCCTCCTTCTATATTCTAGTACTTACTATACCTGGAATTGATCTTTATGTTTGGTAGGGAGCAACAAATAAATTTCATTTTTTTCTTGTGGAAAATCAACTATTTCAAGGCCACTTGTTAAACTAATCATCCTTTAAACAAGGGGAGAAGCCAACTCCATCCCAAATAACAATTCCTACCTGTTGGGAGTCTTTCTGAGCTCTCTATTCTAGTTTATCATTGGTTAATTTGTGTGTGCCAATACCACCTTGTCTTAATTGCTATGGATTTTAAGTAGTTCTACATAACTGATCAAAAAATTTCCCTAACAATCATCTTCTCTTTGTCTTTGTTCTTGTCCTCCTCCTTCTTCATATTTAGGTTATTCTTGATTTGGTTTAGGCTATTTTTGAACTTTTGATATTCTGCATACATTGTCCAATTCAGTGAAAAAAATGTATATATTTTGATTGGAATTTCATTGAATGTATTGATCAATATGGAGAAGATTGACGATAACCAGCTTCCAATTAAGTTCAGAGGCACTGAATCTCTAATACACATTCCCAGTAGGCAACATTTTCATGTGCTGTCACAATTCATTGCTGTGGAAATTAAGCATATCCTGTAGGATTCTGCGGGGAGAGGACTCTTGGAAACTTGTGCCTGGTTTCCTCTGGACTTCACCCCATGTTCTTTTTCTCTTGGCTGATTTTGCTGTGTATTTTTTCACTGTAATAAATCTTAGCCATGAGTATGGCTATATGCTGAATCCCATGAGTCCTTCCAGTGAATGCTGGGGACTCCCTACATACCTTGTATATTTTTCCATTATAATTTTGACTTTTCTGTGACCTTATGTTTTAATGTGTCTCTTGGGAAAACCCCCTTGCTGTATTCCTTTGTGGGAGTGTTTATTTAGATCATTTCTTTAGGTGTCATTTTAAGGATCCTGGATTTACTATTTTTCTTGGATCTTTGCTCTGACATCTCACCCAGCAAGGGAACTAGACTGTCTTTTTTTTCCTTGCATAGTCCACTAAAAACAAAGGTTAAGGCCACCAAGGATTGGCAGATGTCACAAAAATGTATCAGTCAGCATCTGCACACTGGCATAACCCACTCTGGATTCATCTGTTCTCTTTTTAATTTTTTCCCTTGTAAACATTTTGTGCAGATACTATTATTACCATTCAGAGGTTTTCATTCCACTTAGTCCCTCATCAGATGCAGCACTATTGTTCCTTGCATCCTCAACTGATGGTGGTATCTTTGATAATACAAACACTGACCCGAGTGTTGACATGGCTTACTTGAGGAGAGAGTTGGATGCAGATGAATTTTCCCCATAGGCTATACTCATCCCTTTAACAAAATGTAGGCAAATGTTTTAGTTGCAAAGGTATTTATTCTAAACATTTAAAGTTTTTTTTAGATCATACATTATGTACTTATAGCATTGTTTAATTGCTTTTTCTGTTTTCTTATTTTTAATCAAACATGATTTCTAACTGAAGAGCTTTAGGCAGGGAGTTTATAGAAATCACATTTCCTTCCTGTATTGCATGGATTTGTCCTTTTTGGGTATGGTAACAATAGACATTAGCAGATATTTGTGTTTCTACATTTTACCATGATAAGTTATGATGGTTTTATGACTTTTCCCCCTGTCTAAGTGTCTCCTTAAAACCTTAATATCTATATCAAGTATATTTAGGGGAATCTTAGATCTTTGTTTCTACCTGTTCATATGGATCCTAGTTATGGAACTTGGTATTGGTGTAGCCTATAGTTCTGTTTATATACTGAGCAAAGAATGAATCTGAACAAGATCTGAATCCTTGCCTGTCAGTTTTAGAAAAGCACTTATTGGAGGCTTCAGAGCTTCAGGATAAAGGGGGCCATTTATACAATTCTGGAGAGTTGGCTAGTTAGGATTTTAGGATAATGAAGATATAGGTCAAATCAGTTTAGGGAATAGATCTACATTTGGACTTAGGTGCTGAAGAAAATAATCTCATTCCATTTGAAATTTACAGAAAGTTCTAGATTATAGCAATTACATTTTTAGTTATCTAATATAATTCTAGGTCAATGGGTGAGCATATCCCTGCGAAAATATTTTATGGGGAGGTTTTAGTGATTTTTTTTGGTACTGGGGATTGAACCAGGGGTATTTTACTTCCAAGCTACACCCCAGCTCTTTTTATTTTTTAGTTTGAAACAGGGTCTCACTAAGTTTCTGAGGGTCTCACTATGTTGCTCAGGTTGGCCTTGAACCTGCAATCCTCTTGCTTCAGCCTCCCAAGCACTGGGATTACAGGTGTGCACTACCATGCCTGGCTGCGGAGATTTTATAGAGGAAAAGAGAAGTAGGTCAACTGGTCCATTGACCTCTTAGCACAGACTAATCACATTTGTTGAATAAATTTAATGGGTTAGATGCTGTGCTAGGCTCTTTATATTTATTATTTTATTTTATACTGGTGAAAACTAAGTGAAATTAAGCATTTATAAAATTCTTCTTTCACGGCTGAACAAATAAGACTCAGATTAAGCAATTCTCTTGTGATCATGCATCTTTTGGCTCTAAAGCATTGCCATGTTTTTATACATGTCTGCCCCCTGTGTGATCTATGGATCACAGAGAATCAGCTCTGAACGACATGGGTGCATAGGTCATCAAGTCAGAAGCTTGATCACAGGGGAAATTGGGCCTTTTTAAAGCAACTGGTTGGGACACTTAAAATTCCTCCCTCTCAACTCAGCATAAATATAGGAACTCAGACAAAGCTGAATCCATTTGGGAGGATCAAGTAGGTTCTGTCAGAATTAGAGGCTGCCAGCACCAAAAGCACATTTAAATATGGAGAGGGATTCAGAACAAATGGATGATCGAAATGAGAAAGAATTCATAGGAAAGAGGGTTGGGGACAGAAAGGACTTAGGTCATCTCTAACTCAGCAAATGCTTCTCACATCACTCATTTGACACTTTGCTGGGGGACAAGTAAAGCCAAGATGGATATGGCACCTTCTCTGTTCTAAAGGAATTTCTATTACATTACCTTAGTAAATGGTGAAATGGAACAAATAGCAAATGGGGAATAAATACTATATAGAGGAGTAAATACTGCACAGAGGTGATTTAGGGAGCAGTTACACTACTGGTGTATTAATGAAAGCCTTAACCAAAGAGGAAAAACATAAAGAAGTTACTGAAAGATAAGTGAACCTTTTTCAAATGGCAGACGAGGTGATAAATTTCATGAGAAAGCAACATGAGCAACAGAACAGAGGAGAGTTGTACAAAGTGATAATTGAGAAAAACAAATGAAATAGGGAACTCCCCCATCTCCCAGTCCTGATGGTTTGGATGTGATTGCTGCCCCTCTTGCCACAAAGTCAGGGGTGAGCATGTGATGTAGGCTCAGAAAATTAGCATATTCCATTCCTGACCACAGTGATTGGTCTGAAGATATGCCTGTGACCTGTTAGACCAATGATACCACTCTTGGGGTTTTGATTGAAAAAAATATCACTTTCTACTGAAGTTGCTAGGCTGTCAGGGTATACTCCTGGAACAGCAGGAACAACCATAGAGGAAGAACCTTCCTGAGAACGAACTTTCCAGAGAGAAAGTCAGAACCACGGATCAGAGACGGTGTCCTGAACTTACCATGAATATTCAATTATATGAAAATTTATAACTCATAATTTATAATTTTCAATTATGTGCATTCCCCCTTCTCATTTTTTTCTTTACTTGGTTTACTTAAATTTAGCATACGTTGTTTGTAATGAAAGGGTCCTGACTAACATATGGGACATGGAGGCCCCATCCTGGTAGAAGGAGCAGTTGAATTAAGAGGAGCAGTTTGGCCATGTTGAGACTGATGAGAAATGAGGCTGGAGAGGTAATGATAATACAAGTTGACATACAGCTGAGGATGGGAATTATTCTAGGAGTCATTCTAATGTATTTTGAGCAGTAGACCAATGTGGTAAGATTTTAATCTTTGTTTCTTTAAAGTAATTTTTTCATTTTCTATTTTCTGCCCTCTTTATTCTGGCATTGATTATATTGACAGTGATCCTGGATTTATTTCTAATGGTTACCTTTGTTAGAACTTAACACTTAAATAGATCAAAACCCCATGTCTCAGATTTTATGTAGCTCTGAAAAGAGATAAAAATATCCTAGAGTTGATACACAGTGAGCACAACCTCGCCAGATACCTCTCAGTTGGATTCCATCTTTTCCTCTTCCAAATCCATATCCCACTGAATTGGTAATTCTTTTATAGCAATACCCCCAGTATGACTGGTGTTACTGTTATGTGGGCACTTGTCTTCTAACTACCCAATACCTCTTCCCTTATACCAGATCATAAACTCCTTGGTGGGTAGGCACTAAACACTGTGAATATTTTAAAAGAAATTTTTCACAGTGCCAGTCTATTCTCTTGAATAGAATAGGTGATCAATGCTCATGTGAAAAATTTTACTTTAACTAGGCCATTATTACATTTCTATTAAGGCAAGTATGAGTTTCTAGGCTTAGAGAATGGTTACCTGTTATAAAATTTTGTTACTCTTTGAAAGATTAAAGAAACTCAGAGAAAACTGTTTTGACATTCTGAAAGTGCATATGTATTTAATCCCCAAAGCAGGAGATACTATTGTGTCTACAGGTCACAGGAAACCTTTGGGTATTCCTAGGGATATAATTCTTCTCTCTCTTTATATCTTCCATTCTCTTTTTATTTTACAGTCAATCACATTCTTTTTCAAAAATTTTTACGTATGTGAAAGTACTCCCTTCCAGAGGAGGTAGAGCTTTATTCTGCCCTATACCCGCCCCCCCCCCATTTCCTCTCATGGATGAGCTAGACTTAGTAACTCATTTCCTAAACACAGAGGAGGGAATGGGAAAATAGGAACTTCACAGTAGAGAATCCTAGCAAACGATACCTTAACCAAGTGATGAGAATTGATATCAACCACGCTGTCATGTGGATAACATGTATCTCTGATGGGATGTGACAAAAGGGCGCTTCACCTTGGTTGTTTCCTTTCCAAAACCCCATAACCCCAATCTGATCATTAGAAAAATGACAGAAAAGGCCAGTATAGGGGACATTTACAGGACGTTTGGCCAGTACTGCTTAAGACTGTCAAGATCATGAAAAACAAGGAAAAACTGAGAAACTGTCACAGATTGGAGAGACTGGGGAGACTTGACAACTATATTCAATGTGGTACTCTGGATTAGATACGGGAACAGAAAGAATACATTAATGGGGAAAATGGTGAAAACCAAATAAAGTCTGGAGTTTGGTTAATAGTAAAAGTGTCAGTTTCTTTGTCTTGACAAATGGACCAAATTAATGTAAGACATTAACTAATGTAAGATAGGTGAAGGATATACAAGAACTCCCAGAACTACCTTTGTAAATCTAGTTACTCCAAAATAAAAAAGTAATTTATATAATTGTTACAGAGTATTTCTTAATGCAAAAGCTAAGAAGAATATAATCAACACCATATGTCTATCACTTAAAGAAAAATAACCACTATGAAGCCTTCTATGTATATCTCCACAATCTTGATATCTTGAGAGCTAACCACTCTTCTGAATTTGTCTTCATTATTTTTACATGAGTATTTATGCTTTTTCCTACCTATATATGAATCCATAGACTATATGTGATATTGTTTATTTGAAATGAATTAATGATATCATACTGTATAATATAGCTTATATTATTTGAAATGAATTAATGATATACTGTATATATGTATATGTGGCTTATATTATTATATATACATTATGTTTTATAAAAATGGCTTTTATTGTTCACTCAGTACTATGGTTTTTTTTTTTTTTGC
This sequence comes from Glis glis, assembly GCA_004027185.1. NCBI lineage: Eukaryota > Metazoa > Chordata > Mammalia > Rodentia > Gliridae > Glis > Glis glis. The sequence continues at coordinate 11,200 of PVJS01019571.1, forward strand.
GGTACCGGGGATTGAACGCAGGGGCGTTCTGCCTCTGCGCTACACCCCCGGCCCTATTTTTTATACTTTACTTTGACTCCGGGTCTCACGAAGTTGTGGAGGGCTTCATTAAGGAGAGAGAGAGAGAGAGAGAGAGAGAGAGAGAGCTCTGAGGCTGGCCGCGAACCTGGATCCTCCGGTCTCCGCCTCCCAAAGTACTGGGATTACAAGTGTGCGCCACCACGCCCGGCTTATGCTTTATTTTTGAAACCGGGTGTCATGAAGTTGTGGAGGGCCTCACTAGGTAGAGAGAGAGAGAGGAGAGGGAGAGAGAGAGAGAGAGATCAATCGATCAATTGATCGATCGCGCGCACGCGCATGCGCGCTGAGGTTGGCCGCGAACCCGGATCTTCCAGTCTCCTCCTCCCAAAGTACTGGGATCACAAGCGTGCGCCACCACACCTGGCAGTACTATGGTTTTGAATTTCATCAATGAGGTTGACCAATCCTGCTCCAATCATTCATTCAACAACTATTTATTGTGTTTCAACTACATATCAGGCAGAGTAGTAGGTTCTTGGGATTCAGCAATGAATCCGTTATTCTTGGAAGGTGCTCAGAGATTGATATATAACAACTGTAATCGATAAGGTCACAGTATGACTAGGGAGCTGCCACACTGGAAGAAGCTGTTATATGGATATTTGTTTCTAACTCCACTGCTGCCTGTGAATACTCCCTGTGCTTGAGCTTTTATCTTGATGGCCCACAAGATGTTTTGTTTGGTTATATCTTTTAAAATTTAGTGTTAGTTATCAACAGCATTTGAAAACTAAGATGTCTCATAATGATTTGGAAATTCCAGCTTCTCTTGAAATATGTGGCCCTATTGGGTTACCACTGGGAGGAGCAGAAGAGCTGCTGCTCTGAGCTTCTTAAGGCCCACTTTACCTTCTTCATAACTGCCTTGCTCAACCCTGCACACCTCAGGAGGTTTAAGGCATTTGAGCTGCATGGTAGCTATGCGTACACTCCTTGTTACCCATATAGGATCTCTTAAGTATTGTCATTGATAGCATCAATAAATATGGGAGAGTGAAAATTTGTGTGTATACCCACACATAGCTCAAAATTTCAACTCTACATGTGCTTTGGCAACCTTTTTTCCCTTAAACTAGTGGCATTTCTGTATTTTATGCTTTTACTACAGTTTATTCAACTGTTTATTGAGGGCCTAATATGGGTAGAACATGATTTGATCTGCTGAAGTGATTCAAGAGATAAATAGTTTAGTCCCTATGTACAAGGAACTTGTAGGGTGATAACACACATCCACAAATAATTTGGTAATTCAGTGTATTTATTGAGCATTTTCTATGAACTAGAAAATTGTAAAAGGAGCTTGCTATATGCAAAGGAAATGCATGGGTGAATTAGATGGTTCTTGACCTCAAATACTTTATTATTATCCAGGGCAATGACCCTCAGATTTGCATATTCTAATATGGAGATTGCTGAGCCCATGTGCACACCTTCTGATCCAGCAAATGAAGTAAAGTACCAGCACCATTAGTTTTAAAAGAATCTCGGGCCAAGGCAGATTTACTGTGAAGCTAACAGGGTATGAGTGGCAGGGCTCCTCCTTTGCACTGGCTCTGTGAATTCTAGAAGTCATTGGGAGTTACAGAGTATTCTAGGTGGAGAGGTTGTGTGAGGGAGCCAGGTTTCTACCAAGAACCATTTCTATGCAAGCACTTGAAATTTTTTAAAGTGATGTGAATTCTCAAGTTTTCAGTATTTTTTTTTTTGGTGTGGTCTCTTTTCTTGTGCTAACTATTCACATTTGCATCTAACTTTGATTTAAAATCTTGTACTCTTTTCCTTAAAATGACCTTATCTGCTTACATAGAAGCTTTAGGCTGCTAGACTCAGGTGATTCCGGTGAATGTTGTCCCTGGACTAATCTTTAACTGCTCACCCTGGCTTTATGGAAGGTAAAATATCAACTACCTATGATGCTGGCAAGATGTCACAAGGGCTGGCATAGAGAGTCAAAGATAATACTAGAGATGAACATGGGAAATAAAACTTAATTTTGATTTAGAATTTTAGGCTTTATGCCTCTAAAGTATGTGACCACCCATTGCCAATATGCCATGCGGTGACGTTTAGATAATTTTATACACTTATTAAATATAGTCCCTTTACAAGGATGTATTAGAAGAGTGCCTAATTGTGGGTGCCTGTGCTTTCATTTGGATATTGTTAAATTGACGGGAATGTACCTTTATGGGCAGGCCACACCTCAGTCACTCTGCCTACCACCTGTAGCTTTTCAAAGTTGAGTTTACTGTTTTTCTCCCACCTCCCACCTCTCCCCCAGCCTGCATGCTTAGACTTTCCCTGTTTCAGAGGCAGTCCTCATGGAGGCAGAAAGGATTTGAACAGCTGCAGCTTTGGGCTTTTGGTTACATCTGTAACCCAGAGTTGGTAGCCCATGTAGGACTGCTAGGGTCTACATCTTGTTCATTTATCAAGATTTTGCCAGAAGCAGAGGTAGGGGCCAGGAGGTATATTTATATGTACTGTACTTTAATTCCTCTCTTTTAAATTCTAGAAAACCCCATCCCTGAGTTGTGGCATAGCATACCCCATGATTTGGCTTAGTGCAAACTGAACTTCTCAGTGTCACAATTCCTACTGAATGTCAGCCTGTGACTTTTGAAGAACAAGGTTAGCATGGGATCTGGGACAGCAGGTGGCATGAAATGATTTTCTAATATACTACAAAGGCATCCTGGCCATGCATTCTCTTCTTCTTATTTGCTGATAATAGCCCAATCACATCTCAGCTTTTGAAGGCAATGGGTCTCATTAAGATCTTATTGAAAACAGAGCCCAAGAGATAATCCCCAATTCTCTTAAAGATAAATGAGTGCTATTATTTTTATTATATTTCAATTAGCAGAAGTTTTAGGTAAGAATGAATGAATTAATGATTAAATGAATTGCAGGTACTGAAGGCTATATATTATTTAGCATGAGTGAGTGCCTTTTGCATGCTGGGCACTTAATGAGTGCTTTTCATATATTATTTTGAACTATTATGTAGGTATTAGCAAGCCTATCATATTTATAGATGACAAAACTGAGGCGGTGAGAACGTATACCTTGACCAAAGCCACACAGCAATAAAGAGAGTTGAAATTTTAACTCGTATGTTAGGGACTCCAAATTCATTGTCTTTTAGAACAAGGTTTATGATTTCATATTGAAGTCATACTCCTCATAGGTCTGTCTATATGGTTTGTATCTGTGAACAGTTTCTACAAATATTCCAAGTGCAATGTATTGATAAGGATTTAGAATCGATCGGGACTCATGCAACCCAGGAAAAGGGAACCTTCGCAGGGTGACTTAGAAGCCCAGGAGATTGGGAGAATTCATTTGAGAAAAGCCAGGGTCAACCCAACAGTATTTTATCATGGATATTCCTCAATTCTGTAGAAGTATTTCCTATTGACCAGGAAGAATCAAGTTCAGGAGTCCTCAGCAGATGTAGGGAACCATGACTTCTACTGACTATGCTAACTTGAGCTATCAAGACCCCACTTGGGCACATCCTAGTTTACGTTGTAAAGGAAAATAACAGGAGGGTCAGTGATGTCATTTCTGAGAGTTAATGTGAAGCATTTTGTTTCTTATCTCTCTAAATGGCAGTTCTGTTGTTCTTTGCCTTTTTTTTTCATTTGGCAAAACGATCACCATCACATCATTTGACTTATTTGCTAAAAAGGCCCAGCCCTATCATCTTGTGAGGTGTTGGGACTTCTGAAATGTAATTGCCCAGAGAACTATCAACTTTGTCTCTTTACTGACTCTTAATGTGGTGTTGCCGACAGTGAAGACTGTGGCATGGTGGCTCCAGGGAAACACTATCCAGTCATTTTGAGTGGAATAGAGATGTCATCAAAGACAGAAGAGATCTTTAGAAACAATGCCATGGGCTGTGCTTTTAAAGCCATGTAACCTGGGAGTACAGATTACCACAGTGTGGCAGTGCCGGTGCTATGCGATAGATATGCCTGTGGACTAAGATCATGTTTCTTTCTCCGTGACTCTTTTATCATTTCACAGTCTTTGGTATACCATGACTAGCTATGGGCCTTTTTCTCTCCTCACTCTTGGAAAGAACATATTTTATATTTCGTAGAGCAGCATAGGCTAACTCCTCTAAACAGCAATCATCTGTAAGCCTGCCAAGCCAGATAATGTTTGGCTCACTTTTTTAGCCCCCATCCTCTGGGAAAAATAGTGAGATCTCAGAAAAGGTTACTAAGGTATTCTGCATGTTGCTTAATAGTACTGCTGCCTCCTAAGAAACAAAATGAACACCATCTAAGGCCAAATATCCTTTGAGAATATGGATGGTGTCATCCTTTCTAGAATGCTAGATAACTATGTTCATTTTTTTTCTCTATTTGGAATTTGAAAAGGCAATATTTACCTGTCAAGGCTTTGAAATCCCCTGGTTTGAAAGAAAGGATTTATAGGAGCCCTGAGGGATAAGGATTGTGACTTCCTTTTCTCAGGGTCCCACACAGTGCCTGGCACTCAGAGAGGGTGAATCACACTGACAGATTGTACCTAGTGTGTTTTATGGTCACTTCCGCACGCCTGTGGACATTTCCTTTTTATATTAAATGAGAGTTACATTGAGGCATATGCACATTTATATTTACCCTTTTTTTATTTCAGGGACAGTGCAGCTCCAAGTGCCCTCTGAACGTGTGATTAAATATTAATTAGGCTTCTAATATAAGCAAGTGAGTTCACAGGCCCGAGTGTCACATGAATAATTTATGAGGTACCCGAAGGCCCAGCCTGGAAAGCTGATTGGCCACCTTGGATTTGTATAATTACGAAGTTTCATTATTAACAGTGGAAGCAGTAGAGAGATTTGCCTAGCTTGAGGGACTTTGAAAGCATAAGCTGTCTCATTAGGGAAAAAGGGAATAAGGCAAAATATGCAAACTTGTTAGTAGAAAAGAAGGGGGTGGATGAAATTTAAACTTAGCTTTCAAACACGACCATGGTATGTATGCTTTTAAAAATATATAGTAAAACCGGTATTGTGATTGATAAGCATGTTTGCTTTAAATTTTTAGTATACTGAGTAAGGCTTCAAAGCTTTTGTTTTAAACCGAAGCCCCAAATCTTTAATATTTTACTGAAAAAGCCACAGGTAGCCTAATAGGCCCTGTGGAGTGAGAGGTTTGGAGGTAAAAGAATGAAGACAGTCCAGGGCTCTTGCTAGAATGTGTGTTGTGCATGCAATTAAATCTCAAGGTCAAACAATTTACAGACAATTACTTTTCTAACATCTCCAGAAATGCCTGCTTACACGTCTTTAATTTTAAATGATACTGATATTCCAATTCTCCCCAAAGGTTAATGCTGACTAAATCCAGCTGTGACCTGACACGATGCGACAGCACAGTGCCTAATTATCCTCTGGATAGTCATTTACTTGAAACCATTAAAGGAATAGGCTGAGAGGAAGATTTAGGACCCTGAAAAAATGTTAGCCTGACTTCTTTCTTCTGAAGATGGGATGGGCTGAAAAATAAAAATAAAATCCTGCTAAATGTTAGCCATTTGCTTTGATGGCAGAAAATTGTTCATCCCACTCTGTTTTTTTACAGGTTAAATTGCTAACTAGTTCATTTTATCCATTGCCTACGGCTGGCGCTAAATGTCAGTGACAAATTTTGTACTTGTCTTGAAGAATGAATTAAGTTATGCACAAAAGCTATAGTGCTCTTTTAAGATGAGTGAATTGCAGAGAGAAAAAAAGTTGCTCTTTTGAAAAAGGATTATTTTGATTAAAGGCCTTTTCTATTGTAGCTGAAGACAGGTAGTGGTTTAAGATAATTCCGACAGTTACCTCCCACAGAGGCTGCAGTCTTTACTAGAAATTTCTCTAAGAGCAATTGTGTCAGATTATATACTATGATTATTATCATAAGACCATTAGTGATGGTGAAAAGAATTACTGAAAAAATTAAAATAAAAACACATAGTTTTCATTAACTAGAGTAAAAATCATGTTTTTTTTTTTGTTGTTGTTGTGTGGTCAGCATTCCACTACTATTACATAAACCTTTCACAGTGAGTTGCAGTGGAAATTAGAGATGGTCACATACACTTGCCAAAATGTTGCAAAAATGAACTCTAGCTTTGGTAATTTATAATAGGAAAATATGGCTGTGACTGGTAGATACCTTCATCCCTTTTTAGTTGCTTGGCAATTGAGTTCTGAGTTATCATCCCTCAATAAAAACTATCAGCAATTATTTACCAATAAGCCATTATACAGTGATTTATTATCACTAGTTTATGTAAATGAATTTGCATCTGTTCTTTTTTTGGTTTTCATTTTCCTTTACAAGGGATACTTTTGCTTATTTGATATAGAAAGTTAAATCGTAGTAGTTTCAACACAGTACTGAATCAATCTAGCTAAATTTGAGCACTCTTGATAAACAAAATGAGTAAAATAAACATACAGTTTTTAAATACAGTGCTAGGTTGAACATAAGTAAGATTGTGGATACGTGAAGGGATATTTCACCTCCAGTTCTAATTGCTGGGTTTTGTTGGGGTTGAGACAGGATATACCTTCATGAACTCCAAGAATGTGATTCACTGATTAGTTAATAATTTCTGTTCTTTTAGTCAAAAATATTTACTTAAAGAAGCAAAAATATGTTGATGGTTTCTTGGCGAAGTAGCAATACAAGGTTTTTTGGTTGGAATTATCCTTGTGTCATAATGGACAAGTATAACTATGTTTTGTTAATTGCTTACCATTCTATCATACTGAGAAAATATTATAGAGAATTTGATTTTAAAGAAAACTATAGTGATTAGTTTTAAAACCTTACTTAAATAATTACTTACTTGGTATCCTCTCTTTTCAATTGCATGTAAATTAAAATGAATTGTCAAATCAGCTCTTACTAATGTGATAGATAAATATAGGTATTTGAATTTCTGTTGAGACCCCGTATTCAGCCTTGGCAAGGGATGGCTTTTGTGACTGAATGGTTTTCTCCTTTACTCCTCAGTCCCCTACCCATTCTCTAACTACTGCAATCCTGTTCTATAATTATGAGTAGTGTGAATGGCCTCCCAGTCGGAGTTGCTATTATCTTCATCTTTCCCAGCAAGAGTTTCAGTCTGATGATGTAGAACAAGATTTTGAGGAAACAGCCCAGATCTCAGTATTAGGGAAAAGAGTTCTCCCAGAATGTTTGTAGGGTAGTCCTGTGTGTGTGTGTGTGTGTCTGTGTGTGTGTGGTGATGTAGCCTGGTATGATATGGAGAGGGATGTGCGAGCTGATATAAAATATAATTTTATCTAGAAGAATTGATTCTTATATACTTCCCTACATTTGGACTCACACCATCTCTTTGGCTAATTCTATAATGGCCTGATGCTCTAACTATCACCAGGGTATGGTATGTTTGTCCACATTTTCTGTGAGTAATGTTTCGTGAAATTTGGACTTCACGTAGTAGAGATCACATGGCTGGTTTAGACACTTTGTTGGAGCAGAGTTCACTAATTTTGCACTAATGTGATGCTGATTTTACCTGACATTTTTGTCTCTGTTTTGTATTTTATGGCCCATATAATTAGCACATTAAATTATAGGCTTAATATGTTATTTGGTTCTTATAAATAAAGAAATTGCTAGGTAGCTTTTGTCTTTGAATTATTCCCACTGTGTAATGTTGGCATTAACAAGGCTACTGGGAGGGTCAAAGGGAGGAGGGGGGGATATTGTTTTTCCCAATGAAAATAATTTCCATTATCTCCATATATGTGGCCAAGAATATAGACCTACTTTTAGAATGTTTTTATTGTGAGAGGTTTATAGTGAAGCCAAGAATATATTTTGGTGGTTTGCTTCTACATGCAGCTTCTTGTACAATAATTCCTCTGTGTTTACAGGTGAAATTTTGTTTTTTCTTAAATAGAAAATAGTGGAATTATTTGGAAATGTAAGAAGTTGAAGAGTTAAGTCTTTGCCATAAGATAGACTGAGAGTCAAAGTAGTTTAACTTATATGTAAATTGGGCATATGATAGCAACATATCCTTTTGTGTTTTAGCTATGAATTCCGACCAGTACCTGTTGTCATGGGTCAAAATTTCCAGAATGTGTGTGTATGTGTTTTAGTGGCAGTTAATAATCAGTAAATATTCAGAAATATCATTCCAAAAACATTTTTACCATCTTATCTTATTTGACAGGGACTATAATATGTAAATTGACTTCTAATATGATTTAGCCCACATAATCCTTTTGGTTGGAAATATAAAGTGCATCTGTGCAGATTTACATTATTGAGTTTTTTGTTTCTATTGTTTTTGATGGTGATATTGCTGTCCTGCAGCTAATATTTCTTGTGGTCACATGTGCATGCAGCAATTACAAGTCCAAAAGGATAAATAGAGTCTATATAGATGAAGGGGTGTCTACAGGACATTTTATGTTTCATTTCACCTTTGTTTTCCAAGTTGTCATTTGTGTAATTTAGTTCTTTTTTAAACCCCATTTATTTTTCAGGCAGGTCTCTCTACTGCTCAAACTATTATATCAATAATTTAATTTTGATCTTATACTTCGATTTCTTGAGAACTACGAACTGTATTTGATGTTCGACTTTTGAAGTTTTAAATACTGTTTTTGTACTTATTTTTAAACCCACTAGCTGGGCGCAGTGGCACACGCCTGTAATCCCAGTACATGGGAGGCTGAGACAGGAGGATTGCAGGTTTGAAGCCAGACTCAGCAACTTAGTGAGGCCCTCAGCAACCTAGCAAGGCCCTGTTTCCAAACAAGAAATAATAAAAATCAGGCTGGGAGTGTAGCTTGAAGGTAGAGTGCCTCTGGGTTCAATCCCCAGTACCACACACACACACACACACACACAAATCAACCCAAACCCTCTGAATTGAACCTGTCCCTTTCCCTTGATGCCATGGGTGTCAAGCCTGCAAGGCTTTTCATAGGTGAGGTAAGACCTGTAGAGGATGAGTCAGCATTACTGAAAAGTACGCTCACTATTTAACCATGATACAGATTTTCACTTCAGACAGCATCCGTGAATTATCACTGTGTCTTTCTACTGACTTGCACTTTTTGTCATATGTAATGCTTGTGGGATACTATTAACCCAAATGAAATAATCAAGTAGAATTAATACTTTTTTCCTATCTAAAACCTGAGCAGCTTATTTACTTGTTCCTAACTCAGAAGTTCCAAGCGCACTGTCTAAAATTGTGACCATCATGCTGAACTTGCAGGAAAGTTTGTCCAACTTAGCTCTCCTCTGTGTCCAACCCAGATCCCCTGTTTTTCCTTGAGTATGCCTCTCTCTGTTTCAGCATAAGCTGTGGTCTTACTGAGTCAGAGTCAAGAAGTTTGTTAGAGAATGTTAGCTAAGAAAACACAAATAAGTGTAGATGTTATATGCCCACTTAGTGTTTATTTTATTATTTCTCTGTGGGAAATTGGAACTAACTTGGAATATAGATGTATTGCTTCAAGCAGATCCAATGGAGAAACATTTTGCTTTATAGAACAAGCAAGCTACTAGTTATTTGTGTTATAATACTAAGGAAAATGACAATAGCACCTATACTCTTCTCTGCACTTATTATATGTTAAGTACTTCATAAGATGCTCTTGTTTAATCTCCACATGCACTCTGCAAGATAGAATTACGGATGAGAAACCCGATGCTTCTATACAATATGTATTATACAAGTTAATCTATTACAGTATCATCCTTGTTTTCTTGCTTTCATCTGTGTTTAAACAGAAATACTTTATAACTGAAAAAATAAGGTATTTGAAGTAAAAGTTTCTGTATATATTTTCTCATGAGATTTAGGTTGTGGCTCTGGCTTTTTGCTTCCCTCTCTCCCCTCTTGAAATATTTTGCTATGAATATTGGAACAGGCATTTGTCTATCAGATATTTGTGACCTTCCAATCAAATAAGATCACTGAATACTTGTAGAAATGCTATTTAGCATCGTGATTTTATTTGGCGATGGAGACTTAGAAATGCCAACATGTTAAAAAAACTTTTTAAAAAAATTATACCTTAGTAAGTACAAGAGAAAATTTAGATGAACTTCATTTTAGCTGTTGTCTTTTAAGCCCTTCCTGGGATGTGATTTATGCTGGATGCTGTGGGCACTATATAAACAATATGTTGTAGTGCTCCTTCTCTCCTGGTGCCCCCACTTCCATTTCCATCCTAGTAAATCCTTTGAAGGTTTTATTATTCAGGGGTGGGAAGATTGAAGTGAAAGCTACAGAATGATTTAACACTGTGGGAACTTAATCAATAAGAGTGTTGCAGAGAGCTCCCAGGAAAGGGTGTTGTTTTCCATCCAGATGATAATGAGGCCGAGTCGCAGCAACCTCTGGAGGAGGAGTTCTGGGGCAGCGATTCTTAGGTGGTGCTTTTGCTGGTTGCTAATTAATAGTTTTGAGGCCAGTGGGGCACCTTTTGGCCTCTCTGACATTTGCAAGCTTTTCTGTGGCTTGTCCCACATGTCTTTCCACCATCAGGGGTCACTCTCAACTGGATTGGAGCCTGACAAGTCTAATTGGCTCGAATCTATGCAGATTTAAACATCTCGCCCACATGCCAAAAATCTGATGTTTTCTCATGCTGCTTCTGAGTTCCTGGCATTATGGGATCGGTGCATGCCTGAATTATTATGTATCAGCTTATCCTTCTGTTAGCATGTTAAAGAGCAATTAGCTGGATGTGGTGTAAGAAATAGGGAAAAGAACTTCAATGCAGTTCAGTTGTAAATGCCTTTTATATTTAAAAAAAACTGTCAGACCATTGAGCATTACTGGTTGGAAAGCAGATTGAATCGTATAGTCAAATTTTTTAAAGAGTGAATAATTTCCTGAGAGTTGGTTTAAAAAAAAAAAAAGATCCTTGCTGGGCAAACATACAAGGATGGTATAATGTAAATCACCCAAACATTCTTGATTTACTTACCTTGTTCCACTTCCTTTCCCCAATCTTACACTTTTCCTAAATTCTCAACTTTTATTTATTTCTTAATTTTAACTTCCTTATTACTGGTTAGTGGCCAACTTGCTAGATGGGTTTTCTTGTAGTTACATTTTGTCACCCCTTCCAGTTTATAGGATTTGGAATTAATGGCAGAATGCTGAGCTAGATGCACTCACAGTCAACTGAAGTCATTTGTATAAGATAATAAATTTCCACTTTTCTTGGAAATAATTTATTTTAATTGACTAATATGACATATACAGAATAGCATAATAGCTATGCTGACATATTGCTTTATAGTTTGCAAAATATTTTGTCATGTTTAATCTTCATAATATCCCAGAAGACAGTAGGTCAGGGTAGGTTAATACTTTTACATTTAAAAACAAATGTCTATTTACAGAAAAATTAGATGACCTGCCCAATGTGCCTATGTTACTGAGAGAGTTGGATTTTTATTTCGGTCCACTTTTTCACAATATGTATTAAAATAATTTGTTTAGTAGATTAGTTCATAAAAATATTTTCTGACTATAGACTATATACTAATTTTTAAAATGTGTCATGTACTCTTAAACTATTCAAGGAGTTTATGAAAATAGCAATAAAGTGATAAGTAAATTTATGTATGCAAATTTTAAAATGTTTAATTAAATTTTTTGACATTTAACAAATTTTAACTCTGAAATACTCTAAAGATTGAGCATTCATTTGATTTTTATTTTCTGAAGGACTGTATCATCTTTGATAGTCCATATGAAGATATCAACTACGTGTGGAAAATACCAAATTAATCCTGAAAAGTCTTACTTTTTATAAAATACTGATATATAAAATAAGTTTAATGAAAATAATAATTTAAAATATTAATTTAATTCTATTCTTACTTAGCCTTTATCTCAAACACTTGAGAAATCTGAGAATATATTTTATTTCTTTTTTAACCACAGAATGCTATCCTTTTTTCCTGAAAATTCTTTTATGTCTTAAAGTTGCTCAGGTCTTAAACCCCCCTTTCTGTTGCCTAACAGCTAATTTATATTGTAGATACAGTTTTGGAAAAAATATTACAAGATAAAAAGAAGTGTGTATATGTGTGTATGTGTGTGTGTGTGTGTGTATGTGTGTGTGTGTGTGTGTGTGTGTGTGTGTGTGTATGTTTGAATGTTTATAGTTTGGTATACTATAAACTTAGAAGTTATAGTTTCAGTAAAATTGATTGCATAGAGTATGGTGAGCTACATTTGCTTCTTGATTTTGGTTTCTATTTGCGTGATATTAGACACACTTAAAATCATAAACATGTATAGTTAGAGATCAAAATAGTAGAAAACTTACCCTTAGTTCAGTTTCTCATTCATAATACATTATTTGTCATTCTGTTTTTCCCAAATCAAATGGTTTGAGGTCCATTAATATATGAAGAAGTAGGAGGATAATGCTTTAATATGTCACCTATGGAAATATTTATTTTGACATTGTCTGACATTTTCCATTATGAAATGAATAAACATTAATTTTAACAGATTTTAACATTTTTGTCCAACTGGTTTTAAGTGAACAGTGTCTCAACATTACCATGCCAGATAAAAATGAGATAACTTGTGGTTCTTGAAGGGGAAAGGAATTAATACTTTTTAAATGTCTACTATTGTTAGGCTAGGTAGCCAGAGATCCCCATTTGCATGGGTCAGTCCAGTTTATACTTGTTGTTCTAGCCTAATTAATATTACTGTTGCCCTTCACTCTCACACCATATGAGCATATTAATTGAATGTATGCCTTCTACTCAATTTGTCTAAACATTCTCTAATGGAATTAAATCACCAGGGGATTTGCGTTTCTGGTTTGGATTTGCCATTAATTAATTTTGTGATTTAGGTCAAGTAAATCAAGGAAGTCAAATTTCTCAATAGCAAAATAGGAATAATGAAACTTTTCTAAATAATAATAATAATGGCTCACTAGAACTTCCATAGCTAGTTCTATTAAAACACACGCAGAGAATCTTTATTATTATCAGATCAAAAACAATTATTTTAAGGTATTATCAAACATTTTAAAGTGTGTAATGGTTTGTCAAACAGAACTTGATTCAAATCCTGGCTCAGGAATTTTACTAAATATGACTTCATGGGGAATTATGTCAGGCTGTGGATTTTTTTGTTTGTTTTGTTTGTATGTGGTTATTTTGTTTTTCATCTCAAAATAAAAGGAAAAGAGCTCTGGCACAGACTTGGTAAATGATAGACACTCAGTAGATGTTAGTTTTTCCTTCCCAGTTTTATGAAAATAATTGGACAAATGAGCTTAGAGGCATATAAATGTGGCTTACCACTGTTGTTATATACTGATGATAAAATACTGTGTTTCATCTGCTTTTGCTCACTTAAGTCACTGTGTTTAAATCTTTCTTTATCATTATGCTTAAGCAAGGATAAAGGATTCCAAGTGACTCTATATTAGGGAGATCTTGTTTCAGTGAAGGAGATTAAAAAAAGCTAGGAAAGATATTAGTTACTTGAGCCAAAAGGGATGTGGTTTTGGTGGGCTTCAATTCTAGAAGAAGAGACTAGAGTAAGTCTTGTCAACTATCTAAATGTTATAAGGAGAAACAACTTAGGTAGTGGACCAAGCTAAAATGGGGAAGGATAGGGAGGAATTACATTTGGGGGCCTAGATGCATCCCTGGACTTTAACCAGGTCGAATTTGTAGTAAAGACCAATCATAGGTAGAGAATGTAGGTAGGGGTGTACCTGTAGGAGAGGATTAGAAGAAGAGTTATGCAGGGCTAGGGAAATTTTATCATGGGCTTCAAATTTGATGCTATGGATAGCTGCAAAACTTTGGTTAAAATCATTGGCAAATCTGCCTTGTTGTGGTATGAGTTAGGGAATAAAGATGTAGGTGAAATAAATCAAAAGTTGATGTCCTGGTTGACTTCTTTTTGTCAAATTTGTTATTCAGTGATACCTTTACATCAAGTACTAATTAAAAATTTAGTATATGAGGTTTTCTTTTGCATTGGGACACAAATGAGTAGATAATCTTAGCATTGTATAATAGTAGAGGGCAGGAGCTCTTTATCAAGCAAGTTGTATCTATCAGTTTACTCCAGAATTTAAGTAAAGGAAATAAATGGTTAAGCAATTATTAAAAAACTGTTATGCTTATTTTCCTCATTAAGTTCTACTTTGAAAGGACTTGGTTGTAAATGCATTTAGAATGCCTATGTATTGTATGCTAAAACTTATATTTTTGTTACTGAATTTGAAGGATCAATCTCCCAAGCCCACAATCAGTTGTGACTACATCCATAAAACTAACAGTGGATGTACATTTTCAAAATTGAAAGTCATTATAAAACAATGTAGGCCACTGTAAATCATAGCTAAAAACAGTCATAATGGAAATCTTTTATCTATGTCTGATCCACTAACATACAGTTATTTTGAGAACTAATGACTTTTTTCTTGGAGATAGGGCCCCAAATTCAATTTTATAGCTCACAGTCCCAGTAAATAGAAAAAGTCTGCCAAACCTGCCTTTATAAATCCTAGTGATATCATGTTTTTACCATATGTATTGGGCTAGAAAAAATGAGAAGTGAGGATTGATGTTTTTTTTTTTAACTTGGCCAATAAGCTCTACTATGTCTGCATGTGAGGTTTTGTTATTAATTTTTATATTATTTCAGAGCTATATAATTAGCATTAATTAATTCAGTAAAATCAAAGAGTGCTTGGAAGAAATATTTCCTCCTCTCCCAAAACGTAATTCAGCCTCAACTATTTGAGCAGGCCATCAATTCTCATTTTCTACTCATTGAGCATCTGGGCTACAATAATCAACTCCCACCATAGTGTTATTGGAAGGGAGTATGGTGCACACTTCCTGGCAATGGGCCTCGTTGATGCTTCCTATTTCCAAAGGAGAAATTGACTAAATAAAACATAGTCCTCTGGGAAAAGAAAAACTTGTAGGAGCAACCTGCTGTTTCAAACTGAAATACTGACTTATTGTGAAGAGGTTCAGATCCCAATGTTGGTATTAGCTCTTAACATTATTTAGCAATATTTTCGGAGCTACTTTATTTTTGTTTAAACAGTTTAATTTGAGGAGGCGGTACTGGGGATTAAACCTAGTAGTGTTCTACCTCAGAGCTGTACTCCAGCCCTTTTTATTTATTTATTTATTTATAATTTTGAAACAGGATCTCACTAAGTTGCTGAGTATCTTGCTAAGTTGCTAAGGCTGGCTTCAAACCAGCAATCCTCCTGTCTCAGCCTCCCAAGTACTGGGATTGGGATTATAGGTGTGCACCACCATGTCCAGCTAACAGTTAATATTTATTACATTTATTATTTAAAGTTAAATCAGAGAGTTTTAGTTGCAAACAGAAGAAAGTGACTGACTAATTTAAAGCAAATAAGGAATTTGTTACAAGGATAGTGGATACTATCCAATTATTAAGAGGATATTAAAGTAATCTCTGGAAAGACTAGAGACCCAAACTTATAGGCTACACAGACAGAAACAATTCCTTAAGTCATTTTTCAGAATTATCTGTTGGATGCAAATATGGCACCTTGAAGCCCTGACAATACCTGCTCTGGACACTGGGTTCTGCTACCAGAATTATTGTATCCGGAATGTGGATGTAGTTGATACTGCTAATGCTCTTACTCTCACTAGAATAGATTCTACATGGTCACTGTGGTATGGTGGTGCCTTTGGGCTTTGTTGAACATCTTGCCATCCTGGAGACTAACCCAGAAATTTAAATAATAAAAACCATAAAAATGCAGCCATCTGCCTAGTGAGTCATGTAATAGGGTTGTAAGCACCTATTTACTGGAGTTGTTGTAAAAACTAGGTGAGCACCTATTAGGGATATCCTAAAGGGGATTCTTTCCTTGCTTAGGGTTTGGACTAGGTAATATTTAAGCTTCTGTGTAAGTATTAGTTTAAATCTGGGGATTTATTCTTCAGCTGGAATTCATTCTGTGTATGACTCTTTTCCAGATGTTACTAGAGAGGAATGAAGGTAGAAAATAGCCTTATGATAACTTTTGTCCTATCAGCTTTATATTCTAATTTGCAACTGCTTCTGACTTAATAAACCCAGAAATAAAGACAAAGTAAAACTATTATAGATGTTATGGACTTCCAGTTTAACATGGTGACTTGAACACAAACATTTATCTTTGATCTTCATGAAACCCAATTAAAATGACAAGACTAATAAATATGTAAGCACATGGACCAAAGGAATGGGAGAGAAGAGGAAAGTAGATGAGATGTTTCCAATTTTGGAAGATAGAAAGCATTTGTAAAAGTAGGATCTCGTAATGCAGTAAGAGAAGTATACTGGTTTTATAGTTCTATGGAAAATTTTAGGAATTGTAGGCACCAGATAACTCTGATGCCTATAGTGCGATGTGGGAATAAAAAGAGAAGGAATTATTACTATTATTATTATTTTATTTATTACATTTATTGGTGCATTGTAGTTATACATTTTGATAAGTGTCAGGGTGTCAGAAGCATGCATGCACATGTTGCTCATTTAGCCCTCCCTGAAATCCCACCCTATTCCCTCCCCCTTCCCTCCTTTCCGTGCTCAGCATAGTGATTGACTCTGATAAGTTTGTATATACAAATCACACATCGTGTGCATTAGTGTATTTCCCTCTTCCCTCCTCCCATCTCCCTCAGTTAGGTCACCTTCTTTGCTCTACTAAAGTTTTCTCCTTTTTTGTCTGGAGTCCCTTCTAAGTCCCATTCTCCCTAGATTCCATATATTAGGGAGAACATCTGACTTTTCACTCTTTGTGACTGACTAATCTCACTTAGCATAATGTTCTCTAGTTCCCTCCATTTTCCTGCAAATGATGTATTTTGTTCTTCTTTGTGGCTGTGTAAAATTCCATTGTGTACATATCCCATAGTTTTGTAATCCATTCATCTGTTGATGGACACCTGGGCTGGTTCCAAAGTTTGGCAATTGTGAATTGTGCAGCTATAAACATAGATATACATGCATTAGTCTGGTAGTTGGGTTTTAGTTCTTTGGGGTAGATGCCTAGAAGTGGTATTGCTGGGTCATACGGTAGGTTCATTCCCATTCTTAGGATCCTCCACACTGTTTTCTAAAGTAGTTGCACTAATTTGCAATCCCACCAACAGTGTATTAGAGTTCCTACTTCTCCACATCCTCACCAGCATTTGTTGTTGTTTGTGTTTTTAATGATTGCCATTCTAAATGGGGTTAGGTGAAATCTCAGGGTAGTTTTGATTTGCATCTCTCTGATTGCTAATGATGTTGAACATTTTTTCATACATTTATTGGTCATTTGTATTTCTTCTGTCAAGTGTCTATTTAGTTCACTTGCCCATTTTTGATTGGATTATTTGTTTTTTTAGTGGTGATTTTTTTAAGTTCTCTGTATATTCTAGATATTAGTCCTCTATCAAGAGGAGTAGCTGGCAAAAATCTTCTCCCATTCTCTTGGCTCTCTGTTGAGGTTCTTGATGGTTTCCTTTGCTGCACAAAAGTTCTTCAGTTTAATGCAACCCACATATTGATCCTCATTTTAATTTCCTGTGCCTTTGGAGTCTTGTTGAGGAAGTCTTTACCTGTTCCTATGTGTTGAAGTGTTGGGCCTATGCGCTCTTCAAGTAGCTGCAAGGTCTCTGGTCTGATTTCTAGATCTTTGATCCATCTTGAATTGACTCTTGTACAAGGTGATAAAGTGGGGTTTATTTCTATTTTTCTGCATATGGTTAGCCAGTTTTGCCAGCACCATTTGTTGAAGAGGCTATCTTTTTTTCCAGTGGATGTTTTTAGCCCCTTTGTCACAAATCAATTGGCTGAAAGTATGTGTATTTGTTTTGGAGTCTTCTATTCTGCTCCATTGGTCTATGTGTCTGTTTTTGTGCCAATACCATTCTGTTTTATTAGAATGGCTTTGTAGTATAGTTTGAAGTCAGGTATTGTGATGCCTCCTGCATGGTTCTTGTTGCTGAGAACTACTTTGGCAGTTCTGGGTTTTTTGTTGTTCCAAATGAATTTAAGGACAGATTTTTCTATGTCAGTGAAGAATGACTTTTTAAATGGTATATAGAGTATTTGTACTTGATAGTCAAGGAAAATGGCAACAAATGATAAATCATGATAAAGAACTTGTATTTTAATATTAACTTGTATTTAAATGTTAGACTCAGAGAGTGTAAAATACCAGAAATGATAAGGAGAAAGATCATTCCTTGTTAATAGTTCAGTGATCCTTCATGAAGGAAGGTCAGCTCAAGTCTCAGAAGATAAAATATTTCTCATCAAACTTACACTACTCTGAAGTTTTTGTGCTTATAGGAATTTTAAAAAGAATTATAGATATTTTAGTAAAACTTCTGAAGTATTGCTCTCTGTTGAAAATTAACTCATTCACTTATACATTTATCCAATAATTATATTCTTCTTATAGCAAGTGCTTCTTACTTGGAGAAAAAAATGCAGTCAATAATGTGATAATCTAACAGATGAAAATGGTGTTTATTTTTCATCTGTTTTATTAGTAACTATTGTTTTAGATTGGTGTAGGAATTAAATGAGATAATATGTATCCTTGACTTAGTCTCTGGCACTAAATAATCATTCAATAATTATTAGCTATATTTAATCTTTTTTATTCATATGATTATGATGTATGCTTTAGGACTCCATGTGAACCAATGAAAGAAGTAAAATTCAGAGAATTTGTGTAACATACTCAATGTCCCTTGACTTTTAAGGGATGGAATTGAGATTTGAATTCAAGTTCATCTTACTAAAGACCATGTGCTCTCTCCACTGTATTATAAATATTCCTCTAGTGCATTATATAAAATCTGTCATTTAAGGTTAGCTTTCTATTGAAATAAGCATTATGAAACAATGTCCATAGACAAATATGAACAGATTTTCAAATAAGAATCTTATAAGCAAGCTCTCAGAATATAATTTGCTTCTATATGGTGGTTTATTTAGATAGTGTGGAATCAAATGGATTCTCCAGTAATTTGGAAAATTTTTCTTTCACATTTCTTAAAACAAATAAAGAGGTTAAAATACAATTGATGTTGATCTTCTCCTTTTGGAGAAGTAATGTGTGAAAGACCTAACTACAGGAAGAATTCTATGTAGGACAATCAGATTCCTTTCTTAAAACCACTTCCAAAGGTAGGGTTTAGATTGAGAGCAGACACATGGGCAGTGATGGTCTTTTAAGACCACAGATTTGGTAATTAGGACTCCTAACACTGGAAGGCAGGGAGGTATGTTGGATTAGGTGGGTTGGAGAGAATTAGACTGTACCTTTATTTAGGAAGGCAAGAAAATATAAAGCAGAGGAAAATTAAAACATTTCTGTGACTTTCATGTGAGGGACAAAGAAGAATCCAATAGGCTGAAGCCTATCTTTGTCTCTTTTCTTGATGTACAGGTGGCCCTCCATATCCACAGGTTCTACCAACCATGGGTCAAAAATGTAATTAGGCCTATGATGATTGTGTCTGAACTGAGCATAAACAGACTTGTTTTCCTTGTCATTATTCTCTAAACAATACAGCATAGCAACAATTTACATGAATTTACATCATATTAGATATTAAAAGTACAGACAGCTCTCAAAAAGTTTTGGATTAGGGATTTTCAGCCAATAAAGTCTACACAAACTTTCCAAAATATGAAAAATCTAAACTCTGAAACACTTCTGGTCTTAGACATTTTAGATAAGGGATACTCAACCTGTAATCTAGAAAACTCAAAGTACAGAGGAAGTTGTGTGTAGTTATATGCAAATACTACACCATTTTGTATATGGGAATTGGTATCCACAGGAGTCCTTAAACCTATCCTCCATGAGGGATGACTGTATTTAGGGAATTCTTAGGAAGCTCTGACTTACTAATATTAATGCCACCTGGTGTAAGATAGTGAGATACTTTTGGATAGCTTTATGGGTTAAAGGTTCTAACTGAGCCACAGAAGAGGTAGGGAGGTTGAGGGGAAATCCCTGATATCGCTTAGCTTTATTGCTGACCAGCTATGGGATATCTAATCTCATTATGGATTACTTTATTTATAAATTAGATATAAAATATGATTTTCTTTTTCTTGTGGAAATATTTTAAGGATAAATTAATGTAAGGCACATGAAAGTACCTTGAAAAGTCAAGCATGATATAGGTCAGCCATATTACTAGTGGTGGTGGGACCCCTGGAGGAAGTCAAATGTTGGATACCTTAACTTCTTGCACATTTTTTCTTAAAAAAAGCTATTCTCTTTGGCTCTGAGAAAAGTAGCAAAAAACAGAAACAAACCAACAACAACAAAAAACTATGTAAAGTACTGAAAAGAATATACAAGAATATATATGGTCAGTACTTGTGTGTTAAAGTGATATATTATCAAGATAATAATACTAAAGGCTTACTTTTTGTTGTTTTTAGGCTTACATTTATTGAGAGCTTTTTATATAAATGGACATTATAATAAATACTTTATATAAATAAACTCATTTAATCCTTACATAAATCCTGTGAGACAAGTGCTATTATGATCACTTTTTAACCTGTGGAGAAACCAAGACATTGAAAGAATAAGCTTCACTGGGCAGGATGGTGCATGCCTGTAATCCCAGCAATTAGGGAGGCTGAGGCAGAAGGATTGCAAGTTTGAGGCTAACCTTGGCAGCTTAATGAGATCCCGTCTCAAAATAAAAAATAAAAAGGGCTGGGGATGTAGCTCAGTGGTAGAGGACCTCTGTCTGGGTTCAATCCCCAATACCACACACACACACACATACACACACATACACATACACACCAAAAAAAAAAAAAGTAAGGAAGTAAGAAAAAGATTCCCAGGGTCACACAGCTATTGAGGGACTGAGTAGTTTAGTATCCAGGTATTCTGTCTTTAGAGATTGAGACTATCAACTCTTGTTACTGATTTGGGTAAGCTCTTAATAAATACTTAGATACTTATAAAATAACTTTAACCTAATTTTTGTTTGGGGATGCCTTTACATTTAAAGAAGAGTTGCAAAGACAGTGCAGAGAGTTCTCACATGCCCCTCATGTAGTTGCTCCACATGGTAATATCTTACATAGTTATGGCTCAGTTGAAAAAGGAGAGGTCAACTTTGGTATGCTACTATTAATTAAGTTACACTCTTTATTCATATTTTACTAGTTTTTCTCTAATGTTAATTTTCTGTCCCAGGATCTTATACAATATATCACATTCTGTTTTGCTGCCTGTCTCCATTGTTTTCTTGGCAACAGTTTCTTAGTTTTTCCTTGTTCATGACCTTGACGGTTTTGAAGAGTACCGTCAAGTTTTATGTAGAATATTTTTTAATATGAGTCTGTCTAATGTTTTTCTCTTGGGCAGATTGGATTTGTATTTTTTGGGGGGGAAGGAGGACGGTGCTACTGAGGTTTAAGTGCCTTTCTCATTGCTTTGTATCAGAGGGTGTTTGATATCAACATGACTTACCACCAGTGGTGTTAACCCTGATCACTTGGTTATGTTACTGTTTGCCAGATTTCTTTATCTAGGTTATACAATTTGTTGGCATGCAATTATTCATATACTCACTTATGGGCCTTTTTATTTTTGTAGCATCAGCTATAATATTTCCTCTTTCACTTCCGATTTTATTTTCTTTTTCCCCTTGATTAATCCAGCTAAAGACTTACTAATTTTGTTGACCTTTCAAATTTTTTTAGATTCATCAATTTTTTTCTGTTGTTTTTCCATTCTCTATTTCACTTATGTGTCCTCTAATCTCATTATTTCTGTCCTTCTGCTTCTTTGGGTTTAGTTTTTTATTTCTCTACTTCCTTGAGAAATGAAGTTAGTTTGTTGGTTTGAGATCTCTCTTGTTTTAAATGCAGATATCTACTGTTACAAACATTTTGCCTCAGTGCTGGTTTGCTGCATCCCATGTTTTGGCATGTTTTGTTTTAACTTTAATTTGTTTTAAGATACTTTCTTTTTGTTTTCAGTACTTGGGATTGAACCCAGGGGCATTCTACCTCCGAGCCATACCCCCAGCCCTAATTTTTATTCTTTATTTTATTTTATTTTATTTTATTTATTTATTTATTTTTTGCGGTACCAGGGGATTGAATGCAGGGGCGTTCTACCTCCGCGCTACACCCCCGGCCCTATTTTTTATACTTTATTTTGAGACCGGGTCTCACGAAGTTGCGGAGGGCCTCA
>PVJS01019572.1:0-33569 GCA_004027185.1 Glis glis
GGGCGGCCCGGACAAGGTGGCTCAGGGGCCGGCGGTGTGGCGCGCGCGCGGCGGAGACGCCTGGGGGTGTCCGGTACCTGGCGCGGGGGCGGCCCGGCCCAGGTGGCTCAGGGGCCGGCGGTGTGGCGCGCGCGGAGATGCCTGGGGGTGTCCGGTACCTGGCGCGGGGGCGGCCCGGCCCAGTTAATGTTAATTTTTTATTTGAAACAATCCTATGCTAGCAATAATCTACATGATTATCTTTTGCTTCCACAAAGTATTGCCAATTTCCACTGTTAATGAATCAGAAAATTGAAAATAGTGCCATTTTATGAGGACAAATCTTATAGCAAAAGATTCATCTATTATGATGTAAGACTTTAGAAAATCAATACATACCTTTTCACTTTCTGTGTCTAGGGCAGAAGTGGCTTCATCTAGTAGCAAAATTTTAGGATCTCGTACAATGGCCCGAGCAATTGCAATGCGTTGTTTCTCTCCTCGAGAGAGTTGAGATCCCTGGGTCCCAACGTTAGTTTGATATTTCTGGAAAAAGTGTGGTAAGCTTGAGAACTAGAAGTAGTCATTGCTCCTGTATTATATGGAGCCCACATCAATGACTCCTCTGTGAATTTAAATTATTATTTTTGGGGTATGGGGATTGAACCCAGAGGCATTGTGCCTCTAAGATACACCCTCCTCCAGCACTTTTTATGTTTTGTTTTGGAACAGGATCTCACTAGGATAATGAATTTAGGGCCTTGCTAAGTTGCTGAGGCTGGCCTCAAACCTGCAATCCTCCTGTCTCAGCCTCTCAAGTACTGGGATTACAGGCCTATGGCACCATGCTCAGCTTATTTGTTGTCTTTTGAATTTGGGAATAGTGAATGGGTCCTATAAAAGATATCAAATCCAGTCAGGAATATAAGAAAAATAGGAAATTTTTGCTGGGAAATGATAGTATTTTATTCCCCATCTCTGAGTTTCGTTTAGATGAATATGTTCAGTCTCTTCCTCCCTGTTTCCAGGAATGACCTCATATAAGAGATCCTCTTTGATTCAAGACTCCCAGATTTCCAGATTCTTAACTGGAAAAGATATTTCCAAGATGGAATAATACCAGGAATGGAAGTGCCTTCTGACCTGCTTCTTTACTGGGGCAACATCATTCTAGTATACAAGCCTTGGTTGGAATTTATACTCTGCTGCTTACTAGCTCTGCAATCCTGAACAACTTATCTAAATTTCTTTGAGCTGCAAACTCATCTGGAAAATGCAGTATCAGTATGCAGTTCACAATATTTGTTATAAGCTCTTAATGACATTTGGAGGGAAAATGTCTACTTAGATGGCTGGCATGGCTACATTAAACATAGATAACATTCATAGAGTATTTACGTGTCAGGAATTGGGCTCACATTCTAGCCGGAATATCATTTAGTATTCACAGAAACCACATTCTCCCCACTTACAGATGATAAAACTTGGTAACAGAGAGGCAAGAAAATTGCATGAAGACAAATAATAAGCAGTAAAAGTGAAAACTAAATCCAGGTGTATCTAGCTTCTGAATCCTTGCCCTTGACCACTACTCTAGCCTGCCTTCTTCATCAAGATCTGCTTCTTCCCTTGCCTCCCTTGCCCCTGACAAGGCTCAACTAAGCCAGGTGAGACCCTGGCGATCTCCTTTGTCCTAATGGAGATGAAGTGGTCAGTGAAGGGTACTATGGGCCAGACTGCATGAGAAAGGGGCAATAAGCCAACTCCAAGCCAGCTCTTGCACACATTGAGTAGGTGCTCAATAAAGATTTGTGGAATAAATAGATCCTCCAGGGGACACAAAGTTTGGCTTTTCAACTCAGGAATAATAATTTCCACAGGTTTGCCGATTAGGCAGCCCCAGTTAGAACCAGGACACAAGCCTAACATAAGACTTGGGAAGACTTGGGAAAAGAGCAGACAAACAAAAAAGCCCACCATGAACACCACAAAACATAAACATAATCACTTAACAAAGAAAAAGAATTTCCAAGTGATACTTTTTATTTTATTTTTTTGGCACTGGGAATTGAACCCAGGGGTATTCTACTTCTGAGCTACATCCCTGGCCCTATTTTAATTTTTATTTTGAAATAGGGTCTCACTAAGTTGCTGAGGCTGGCTGCGAATCTGTGATCCTCCTGTCTCAGCCTCCCAAGTACTGGGATTACAGACTTTCCAAACAATACATTTTTAATAATGAAGCAGAGAAGGTTAAAGGCAATATTTAGTTCCTACATCTTGATTTTCATGTCTTTATTTTCTTTGTGATCCACTACTTGAGAGAGAGTTGGTGAATGGAAAGATGCCGAGTTGATACTGTGCTAAGTTCAGACTTGGCTCTGGAAAAGTAAGAGACACCAAGGCATATGCCACCAACCCCACCACGATAAGTGCATTCTTTCATTTTAATTTTTATGTGTGTGTGTGTTCTGCAGATGGCATAGGACAATCTCAGAATGGATTCTTAATTGTCCAAAAGTTATACACAGCCAGGAAGTGACAAATCTTGGATTCAAACCCACATCTGCCCCAAATGTCAGGCTTTTCCACCATACTATGTTAGGGCTCCAGGTGATAGTGCTTTATGTATGAACAATTCTATGGCATCCATTTTGGAGGGTAATATACTTTCCCAAACCAAAGAATATGTTGATTTCCATTTATTTTGCTTAAAATGCTAAGATAATACTGGGGTATTGGAAAAAAATTGTATTGCCTTTGAACTTCTCCTTGGGCCACAGTTATAAGGTTTCTTGGACATTCTACCTCTCCCCACTCCCATTTACCACAGGGACAATGGACTTGGTACATACCTCCGGGAGCGACATGACGAAGTCATGCAGCTGAGCCTGCTTTGCAGCTGCGATGACTCTTTCCATGGGGATTTCTTTGGTGTTGTCCCCATACCTGATATTGTCCATTATGCTACAGGCAAACAATACTGGCTCCTGGGAAACAATTCCAATGTTCGAGCGGAGGAATGGGACATTGATTTTTTTGCTGTCGTGCCCATCTATGATCTGCCAATAGAAGTCACAACAGAGGGCACTGAGTTTTAGAATTCCAGTAGCGAGGAAAGTTCATATTCTGGAGTTAAATGTTATGCAGGACATTTTTTTTTCTGAAGAGACAACATTACCAGGACTTTGGGGAATAAATTATGTTACCTTTGACCTCTGGTGTTGGTATCTGTCAGCAGTAGTATGGAAATTAACACTGTTTGGACTATAGTTTTGTTTGTTATTTTCCCCAAACTGCTCTACAGGTGCTACAAGTGAGAAAGATGCTCAGGACACTGTTTAAGTTAGGAAAATAATTTCTCCTTATACTTTGCTGTGGCACAATCTCTACAAGTATGCAGATTTGCTCTATGAGGCTCTGTGAGTTACCAAGAGGATTTTTTTACATGAAACTATTGGACAATACAAGAATCAAACCTTTGCCCTTGATTTTACTGAGAGTAATCTCTGGATAACTGAGATAATAAGCCCAAAGAAGAAAAAATACATTTGTTCACTTAGTCTATCAATAATCATATATTGATTTGCCTGCTGTAAAGGATATAGGAGTTCACAGTCTAGAAAGCAGATAAGTGTAGCTACCCAAATATCCATCATCTGAACTGGTTCGCTTGGGTCCTATACTCTAAAGGTGCAGTATGTCCAACATACAACGATAAAATATTTGGCCCTATGATTTCAGAATAAAAATATATTAAATGGAGTGAAAAGATTACATTTTAGATCATTTCTAAGCAATGGAAAAAGCAAGCACTATTAGAAAAAAACATAAGACATTCTTCAAAACAGCACTTGCTCATCTTTCTCTAGCCAAAGAACTTTTGTCTGCAAAGCACAACTTTCTACCTAATTAGAAACTGAGCTGTTTGCTAGTTGTTTATGTGCTGTGCTATAAGATCCTAGCAGACAGAAGACAAGTCTCATGCTCCTTAAGAATCTCCCACAGAGAGTACCAAACACATCATATCCAGTTAAATGTTGAAAATATTTAATTTGGTAGGTTCCTAAAGGTCAAAGGGGAGTTTAAAAAATTGTTAAGAAGTGATATTTTCCTATTTTAAAGTGTTTGTAGATATGTTTTACTTCATGGGCATGGCTTCCTATCTGTGACCAGACATTCACTATGCATATTCAGAAACAGTATCCATGTTAATGTTGGAGAAATCAAACATGATGGATTTAGGTCCCTGCATCTCACATATTTCACAGTCTACCTGGGTAATTGTCATGAGAGAGCTGACACTTGGGAAAACAGAATCCTTTCCCTTATAGATATCACATTTCCAATGCAATGTGCTTTCAAAAAATAAAATGCTTTAGCCGGGCATGGTGGCGCATGCTTGTAATCCCAGTACTTTGGGAGGCGGAGACCGGAGGATCCGGGTTCGCGGCCAGCCTCAGCTCTCTCTCTCTCTCTCTCTCTCTCTCTCTCTCTTGCTCTCTTGTCTCTCGCTCTCTCTACTTAGTGAGGCCCTCCGCAACTTCGTGAGACCTGGTTTCAAAATAAAGTATAAAAAAAAAAATAGGGCCAGGGGCGTAGCGCGGAGGTAGAATGCCCCTGCGTTCAACCCCCAGTACCGGAAAATAAATAAATAAATAAATAAAATAAAATGCTTTAAAAAATTAAAATCTTTACCCCTAAAATTAATAACAGAAGTGATTATAAATTATAGACAATCAAGTCTTGCTTATTATTATAACTTTCTGGATTCTGACAGTATCTGTTTGCTTGTTTTCTTGCTTTGCTTTATGCAAAGGAATCTTTAGTTGCCTACTTCAAGTTTCTTTCAGCATTTCTCTTCTTTATGTCAATATATTCATTGTAATAAATGTTATATTATTCAGGAAAACCAGAAAGGCCACTTTTCAAAATATTAGGGCTAAACAAGTGACCAAATATAAAGCAAAATAAAATATGTTCAGGTCCATACCTCTGAACCACTTATTGGAAAGCTACTTGAGAGTGTGTTCCAACAAAAGGAAATTGAACACAAGAAAAAGAAAAATATGGATCAGACAGGAGGAAATAATGGATCTAATCCAAGAAAACATTGCAGGGAACTTGCAAGATGACAAATGTCCAACAGGCAGAGGTTGAAGTTAGTTTAGACCTTGACAAAAATGAGGGAAAGAAGCAGCTTTCTCAGAATAGATGGTAGGACAGAGACATTCGAAGACATAAAGAGTTTTTAAAAGTCAGAGGATACAAGAAGAAAAGGTCTTTCAGAAATACTATCAAGAAAGAAAATATAATGCCAAGGTATATCACTACATGACTGTAGGATGAATAATATTTACATAATTATAATAAAAGTTGTTAATTCATTTTCAACTTTTAGAATCAGCCTAAAGTGAAAACAGTAAAGATAATCGATGTTATAAACAAAATGTAAATGATCTGTGTTCTTAATAACATAAAACATATAAAATATTTTATAATAAAACAGAAGTATTTAAAACTTGAGAGGTAAAAGGAGGGAACAACAAGTGAAAATAAAGGTAAGATTGCTAATATTCCCATCTTAGAAAGCAAGAATTCAAGAAGCATTATCTATATGTGGTGGAAAAGCAAAATGAAGTATACTAGTTAAATTTAGAAATAGAGGAGCCACAAGAGGTGGTGCATGTCAGTATTTGGGAGGCTGAGACAGGAGGATCACGAGTTCAAGGCCAGTTCGTGGTAACTTTGCAAGACCCTGTTTCAAAATAACAAATAAAATAAGGCTGGGGATATAGCCCAGTGGTAGAATACCACTGGGCTTAATTCCCAGTACCCCCCCCCCACACACACACAGAAGAACTAAAAAAATCGTGTAACCATATTGGGAGGAAGTGAGTAAAAGGAGGTAGTGGTGATGATAAGCTAACTTTTAATTTCCTTAAAATAAAACAAGCCAACAGAAATTTGTTAAATCATGAAAACAGCAGCATGAGCATACTATTTAGAGACAGAAGAATCAGTAGGAGATCTGAAAACATTAGTGGCTAAAACAGCTACCTTTTTGGGGGGGTACTGGGCATTCTACCTCCAAGATACACCCCCAGCTCTATTTTGTTTTTATTTATTTATTTATTATTTATTTATTTATTTATTTATTCATTTATTTATTTATTTATTTTTGCGGTACCGGGGATTGAACCCAGGGGCATTCTACCTCCGCGCTACACCCCCGGCCCTATTTTTTATACTTTATTTTGAAACCGGGTCTCATGAAGTTGCGGAGGGCCTCACTAAGTAGAGAGAGAGAGAGAGAAAGAGAGAGATAGGGAGAGAGAGAGAGAGAGAGCTGAGGCTGGCCGCGAACCCGGATCCTCCGGTCTCTGCCTCCCAAAGTACTGGGATTACAAGCGTGCGCCACCACGCCCGGCTTGTTTTTATCTTTTGAAACTGGGTCTCGCTAGGTTGATGAGTCTCACTACTTGCTGAGGCTGTCCTCGAACCTGCAATCCTTCTGTCTCAGCCTCCCAAGTGCTGGGATTACAGGCATGTGCCACCATGCCTGGCTTAAACAGCTACCTTTGAGCAAGGAAATATGGAGGAGTGTTACTTTTTGTTAGTTGACTTTGTCACTCTCTGCACATATTACTGGAAAACAAAGAAAAAGACGCGAGAAAATCAGAAATACTGTGAAAAATAAGAAAGCAATTTGCCAATTTCTTTTCCTTTCCCCTCTCTGCCTCCCTCCCTCTGTGTGGCACTGGGGATTGAACCCAGGGACATTCTACCTCTGAGCTACTCCCCCAGCCCTTATTTTTTTTTTTTTGAGACACGGTCTTGCTAATTTCTCAAATATCCTTGCCAAAGTTTTATGATGAATGGGTATCAATTTGAGTTCCTTACAATATTTAGACTTAAGCTTCTTGAACCAGGACTATCTCAGCTTTTTCATGCTCAGTCCCCCTTCTTGCTCATTTATCATTGTGTCCCTTGTCATCCCCGCTTTTTCCATTCCTCATTAGTTTCCTGATTAGTCTGCACTTTCTGCTCCATTTACGGGTAAGTGGGTGCTTCTGTCAAACACACTCATCTCCAGCTTTGCAGTGTGCCCAGTTTTCTTTACCTAACTGGTCAGCAGGCCATCTGGAACTTGGAAAAGTATGATATTAGTGGTCGTGAGGTAGGATCAGGTCAACCAGCAAATGACTGGAAATGGAAATATCCAGAGGGCTAAGTGTCTGAGGCAAGCAGTTTAGTGAGTCTGGCAAGATCCAATCTTAGAGATCACCTTCAGAGAGAGATTCTGCAGAAATCAAAATTCTCAAAAGCATTTTGCATTGCTTACCACCTTCCCTTGATCAGGATCATAGAAACGTTCCAACAGCTGGACACTGGTGCTTTTACCACATCCACTGCTTCCAACAAATGCCAGCGTCTGCCCCGGGTTAACCGATATGGAGAGACCATTCAGAACTTGTATATCAGGTCGAGTAGGATATGTAAACTTACAGTCAATAAAGTCAATCTTCCCCTGGAAGTTGTTCTGTGGATGAGAGGATTGGAATTACTTATGTTCCCATCAAAGCCTAGAATATTGAAAATGTACCTCAACCACACCGTGCTGCCAAAGTGCAAAGTACAGGGACAGCAACTTAATGAAAGGACATTCTATTCTGGCAGGTGTAGCATGAAGAGAGACTCAAGAGGTAAAAGTAAAGACATTTGACCTCTTATTCACATCATGAACTAAGGGGATACCCTTGCTATCCAGTCCTTGACACTCTGAATGGGAGAGAATAGCTAAAAGATAATACATCACAGAAGCCAGTCTTAACCCATACAACTCTTCCCCCAAAGATTTAAAATAATAACATTACACTTAAAGTGATGAGAGAGAGAGAGAGAGAGAGAGAGAGAGAGAGAGAGAGAGAGTTATTCGAGGTCTGTACTGAAAAAGTGAATACTTCAGTGTGTTTAAAACTATCTGAATTATGAACCCTAGATATGGATAGACATTTAATAAACCACACAGACTTTCATTGAGCCAAAGGAGAAACAGGTTATTTGACCAATTTAAAAAGATTTTGGAATTTAGTTTGGCTTTATTAATGTTTAGGTTTGTTTTGCTCTCTTGAACATACAGAGATTTTTAAAAGTAGAAAATATTAAAAACACTTCTGGGGATGATCAATTAGAAGAAATGATATTTTGTTGAGATTGAATTCATTTTCTGGGTGTCTACATGGGCTAAAACTCAGACATAAATGAGTATGAATCAAATCAATATTGTTGGATGGACAGGAAGAACATTTTTTTTCTACATTGCATACCAGGGCAGCAATAGAAAAGCTGGTGATTGGGTAGGTCTCAAAAGACATATGACTTCATTCACTCGGAGCTGAGCATGTTTTATGTCACAGAGACTTAGCTTTCACTGATGCTATGGTTTGGGTGTCATGTGCCTCACAAGGGTTCCTGTGTTAGAGGCCTGATGTCCAGTGCAGTGGTGTTGAATAGTGTTATCAAACATTTAAGATGTGGGGATGAGTGTGAGGCAACTGGATCACTGGGACACTATCCTCAGAACAAGTTCATGTAGTTCTCATGAGACCTGGGTTAGTTCTTGAGAGAAGATTGTAAAAAGCAAGACTGGTCCCTGCTACACTCCAGCTTCCTGTCTCACATGAGGTCTCTCCCTCGTGCTTGCACTCCTACTGGGGCACACCTGCCACGATGTGATGTAACCTCGAGGGTCCTTCCCAGAGGCCAAATCAATGGAGCCACCGAGTTAGACTTAGAGTCTCCAAACCCATGTATTAAGTAAATCTCTTTTCTTTATACATTACACATTCTCAGACATTTTATTACAGTAATGGAAAATGGTACAATTAGATATCGTTGCCTTATTCAAATGTCAGCTTTATGCATGACTTTTTATGCTAAATATTTCATTCCTTTTCATTCATTATTCATGCTCATTATTTAATTCATTATATTTATAAATCTACCGTTTGTCCATTCTGAGTGCATATAAAGGAACACATGCTGCAGACATTTAGAAGTTAAGTGATATTGTCTGACCAGCATCAATAGTTGTTCTTCACATGCACACACACACACACACACACACACACACACACACACACACACACACACCCCTCCCTCCCCTGGCCTAATACTTACCCATTTTTCACCTGCATTACTGTATACACTGATTGGGGGTCTTCGGTCCAGCAATTGAAATAAGCGTGCAGCTGATATTTTAGCTTTGGCATAACTTGGGGTATAGGAGAAGGCTCTTCCAAGAGCTGTTGCACTGAGTACCACTGAAGAGATCACCCTGCAGTCAGACACCCAGGTAGAGAGGGGTGGATATTGTTGGTGTGATAGACTAGGAGGCACGAGTTTGGGGGTCTAGCCCTGGTTCTGCTAGGAAAGGACCAATGAGCTTTGAACAATTTCCTCCATTCTTATTTCCTCCATTCTTGTCTGGAAACACGGGAGTTGAAGATATTGGCAGTTTTGGAATTATGTTCTTTGAAATAGAGGTGAGGGGTGGACTGAACAAGATAGGGCTCAGACCTCCAAACCCTGATTCCACTGTGATACCATCTTATTAAAAATATTTGTTTAAGAAAAAAAAGGCTTCTGAAAGTATTTTTTTAATTGGAAGATATTTGAATCAATTCTAGGCATGTAAAAGATAATGATGGGCAATGTAAGTATCAATTCTGTGCCAAGCCTGTGTATAATTCATGCTCCAGACAAGAAAGATACAATTCCCTGTGTCCTTCTACTTGTCTCAGCCTCTAACTGTATTCAACATGGGTTTAAAAAATGAACAAGTGGTGCATGAATAAATGAACAAGTACGGTAAGAGCTTTGCTGCTGTCTGGACTATGATGTACAGGGGCAGCCCTCCAAGCCTTCAGCCTGCCCTGTGGCTCACAGAGGGCCTGCCTGAAGTGGGATGGGGAAATGGGCATGTCTTACAGTTCAGTTTATGAGCAGGAATTGTTTTAGGCCAGAATTACAAAAGCAAACATCTCCAGGAACCTGGTCCAAAGCTTATGGGAATGAAAGCATTTGGAATAAAACAGGAAATGATAGAAAATGACTTTCCTGTTTTTAAAGCAAAGCCCACAATTGGGATTTTTCTGTAGTATCTCAATTTTTACATGTTGGCAAATAATTATTTAAAAACTTTTTATAGGCCGGGCGTGGTGGCGCACGCTTGTAATCCCAGTACTTTGGGAGGCGGAGACCGGAGGATCCGGGTTCGCGGCCAACCTCAGTGCGCATGCGCGTGTACGCGATCTATCTCTCTCTCTCTCTCTCTCTCTCTCTCTCTCTCCTCTCTCCTCTCTCTCTCTCTCTCTACCTAGTGAGGCCCTCCGCAACTTCGTGAGACCCAGTTTCAAAAATAAAGCATAAAAAAATAGGGCTGGGGGTGTAGTGCAGAGGTAGAACGCCCCTGCGTTCAATCTCTGGTACCGCCAAAAAAAAAAAACTTTTTATAGGCTGGGGCTGGGCGTGGTGGCATATACCTGTAATCCCAGTACTTTGGAGTCTAAGACAGGAGGATAGCATGTTTGAGGCCAGTATGGGATAACTTAGTGAGGCCCTGTTTCAAAATAAATAATAAAAAGGCCTAGAGGTGTAGCTCAGAGGCAGAATGTCCCTGAGTTCAATCCCCAGTACAAAAAAAAGCAAAACCAAAATAACTTCTACAGGCTGAGGACATAGTTTAGTGATGGAGTGCTTGCTGAGCACATGTGATGCCTGAGTTCAATCCCCAGTACTGAAAAAAACAAAACAAAAAAGCATTACATAAACTAACAAAAGCAAGTATTCAGTTGGTGTTTTATGATTTGGTTACTAGCCTTAAATATGCAAAGATTTAGAAAAGAGACTCTCCTTGTTGAAGTGGGTAGGATAGGGCAGTAG
Source organism: Glis glis (assembly GCA_004027185.1). Taxonomy (NCBI): domain Eukaryota; kingdom Metazoa; phylum Chordata; class Mammalia; order Rodentia; family Gliridae; genus Glis; species Glis glis. The sequence goes on from PVJS01019572.1 coordinate 10,927, forward strand.
AAAAGTGCTGGAAGAAAGATATCAAGGGAGAAAGCAGAACTCACAGAGAATGAAACACAAGAGAACAAATTCCTACTGGAACCACCTTTCCATTAGGCGGAAGCCTTCCAAGGCTGTCTCAGCTCGTCTTTCCCCTCACTACCCCTCCCTGCCACACCCAAATACACATGCACCCAGTCCCTGGGCACCCTGACACCCATAGGATCTCACCTCTGGAAACGTGAGAAACTGGACTCAAAGCTAATCTTATGAGAAAAGCAGACTCTGGTTATAAGAAAGGAGCCTAACGCCCATGTATGGCCTATGCTGTCTCCCTAGGGGAGTCACCTGGAATCCTGCTCTCTCTGCAAGAGAGCAGAGTTCAGATATGATGGCCCCATGAACATTCTTAGGCAAGGTCTCTGGAATTTCTCAGTATCAAGTATGGCAGATTATAAAAATAATCACATTAATTCATCCTATCATGCATCCCTGTGCAACATGACTTTTTTACTCCTCTCATCAAAAGATGGACTCCTCTATTCTTTAAATCTGGGTTTGGTTATATGACTTTCTTTAGCCAAAGGCACATCAGAAAATTTGGCAGACAGAGAGACTTAGAAAGTGCTTGCACACGGGGCTTGCCTTCTTTTATTGCACTTGGAACTCTGAGACCATTAACAAAGAAAACAAGCTCACTTGCTAGAGAGGCCATGTGGGGACAGAGGTACACTCAGAAGGCTGACGGAGGCAGCCCAGGCCAGAAGAAACACCTGACAACCCAAGGAGTCTTGAGAAACTATAAATCCCAGCTGTTTTAAGACACCGAGTTTAGGGGGGTTTTTAGGCTCAAAAAAGCTAAGTGACAGAACCAGGCAACTCCTCTCTAGAGTACTGATCTTTTAAGACCTTGGTGGGTATAATGGTTTGAATTTAGAATGCTCCCCTAGTCCTCACGGAAACAAGGCAGCAATGTTGGAAGCAGGGCTTGGTTGCTAAGGAGGGGTCTTTGGGGGTGTGGCCTTGGGGATTATATATCCTTCCTTCTCCCCCTGCTTGCTCTCTGCTTTCAGCTTCCACGATGAGATCTGAGCTTTGTGCACACACTCTCTCTTCACTTCTTGCTGCCTGCCTTGAGCTCTGCAGACACCAGCTTCACATGGACTGAATTCCCAAATCTCCAAAAACTGGGAGCAAATAAATCTTCCTTCCTCTAAGTTGTGTGATCACTCATTTTGGATTATAGCAGTGAGAATGTTGATCCAGACAGAAATTGGCCCTAGGGAAGTGGGGTCACTGCGATATCTAAGTCTGACCACGTGGATTGTGAGTCTTTGGAACTGTTTTGTGAGAGGAAATTGGAAGTTCCAGAATGTTTCTGGAAAGGTGGATGGAAGAGATTATGTTCAGGAGATTTTTGGAGGGTGATGAGGACTCCATTGGAAAATGGAATAGAGGCAACACATGTTACATTCTAGCAGAGAACTTATTGGCATTTTACCCATGTCCTTGATCTTTGTGTGAGGCCAAATTCAAAGATGATGAACTGATTAAATTGGCTGAGGAAATCTGGAAACATCAAAACTTATGTATGTAAACTGTATTATGGATATTGATGTCCACATTCAGTGACTTGTACATTGAATTTTGGGAGCAGAAAGTAAAGCGGAGAGACTTTATAGATTTGCAGTTTGGCCAGAAAGGCATGTAAAGCTGGAGTCCAGAGAGATGATGCTATAAAAGACAGTAAGATGGCTGAAAGGAAGGAGGGAGTGGTGGCCATGATGGAGGTGGGGCCTGTGGTGGCCCAAATGGAAGACAGCCCAGTGGCTATGATTGAAAAGGGAGTAACTAGTTTCCTGCTGGCATCAATCTCAGGGCTCACATAATGCTAGCTTTGCTAGAAAAAAAGGGATCATGGAGGCTTCCCCCCAGATTTCGAAGGAAGGCCTGGGAGGCCAGGCAATGTGTGGCAGGGTTGGAATCCCTGAAAGAAGACCCAAATGGTGCAACTTGTGAAGCTGTGAGGGTGAAGCCAAGGTTGTAAGGAAAACCTCTGAGATTTAGATATGCCAGAAACACAGAACAACCACGAGGAAAGGCTGCAAGCTGCAAGCCATGGAGCCAGGCTGGAAGAGTGAGTACGCTGCTGAGTATGCTGTTCACTGCAATCAACCAGGCTACAGGGGTGGGGCTACTAGAGCCTCTTGGAGATCACAACTCACCACCCCATGCCCTGGATGCCAGAAGTAGAGCTGCAGCATCAAATGCTTGCCCTGCTGGATTTCAATACTGTTTTGGTTCCATCCTTCTTCCTATGCCCCTATTCTTCCCTTTTGGAATGCAAATGTTTACTCTGCACCATTGTGCATTGGATGTATGTAACTTGCTTTTTCTTTTCACAGGTGCTCACAGCCAAGAGTTTGCCTTGAGTCTCGGAGAAGACTTTAGACTTTTGAGTGACGCGGGAGCTATTAAGACTATGGAACTCTTGGAGATGGACTAAATGCATTTTGCATTCTGAGGTGGCCATGAGGTCTAGGGGGTCAGGGGTAGAGTGTAATGGTTTGGATTTAGAATGCCCCCCTAACCCTCACAGAAACAAGGCAGCAATGTTGGAAGTGGGGCTTGGTTGCTAAGGAGGTGTTCCTGGAGGTGTGGTCTTAAGGATTATATATCCTCCCCCCACACTGGCTCTCTGCTTCCAGCCTCCACAATGTGAGACTGGAGATTTGGATATTCTCTGTCTCTCTGCTTCCCACCACCATTCCTTGAGCTCCGTAGACCCCGGCCTCACAAGGACTAAACCCCCAAATCTCCAAAACCTGTGAGCAAATAAATCTTCCTTCCTCTAAGTTATGTGGTCATTCATTTTGAATTATGGTAGTGAGAATGTTGACTGAAACAGTAGGATACGCCTCACCTGAACACATAGCTGAAATGGAGCCCCTCGTTGAGGATTAAGTAACCTCCGTATCTGTAGGAAGCAGAATTTGCAATGAATGCTATGCTTTGGGAAAAGGCATAGCAGAATCCATAGACATTTGCTTTTTTGATGGCTGTCTTGTATGGCTTGGTGAGCTCATTCTCAAATGCTTCAATGAACTGCTTCTCCATTCCAACTCCAGCAATAGTGCGGATGTTGCTGAGGGCTTCACCGGTAATCTGAAGAACGACAGAGGTTTAGGAATAAAAGAGCAGAAATGACTCTTTTCATGACATTTCAACTGCTACATAGATTAGATCTGGTACAAATGGCACAATGTAGTACAAATTAGAGATGGGGCAACACCTGAGACCACAGAGGAGCATCTACAGATCAACCCAGCTGGACTATGAGATAATTTGTCAGTTAAATTCAATTTCTACTTAGTTCTAACATGGTTTTGTCATCTCCACTTGTGAGGGGAGAAGAAAAAGGTGCACAAAGATATCCTTGAAGGCTCTTAAACATTGCTAATTCATTTGAAATGTTTAAAGTGGTACCATTAGATGTCTTCTGAAGCAAAAGATCGTTTAATAAAAGAAATATAAACCATTCAACACTATTTTCCTAAAAACCTGACCAAATATTATTTAACTTAAAATTAAATATAAAAAAGGACTCCAAATAAAGGAGGATAAATCCTAATTGAGTGAGTTGAGTAACAGAGGGGGTTTAGGGAAGAGAGTAGGTGGGGGAGGGAGACCTGATGAAGCAAACACTTCCATTGGCACGATGTACATATACAAAATGATAAATGCCAATCTCAACATTGTGTACGGGGGAGGGAGCAGGGGGATCTGGGTGCAAGCTCACCAAGTGCTGTGTACATGTATGTCTCTATCACTCTGAATTTTATTATGATGTATGATTACAATGTACCAATAATTTTTTTTTTTTGCGGTACCGGGGATTGAACGCAGGGGTGTTCTAACTCCACGCTACGCCCCCGGCCCTATTTTTTATACTTTATATTGAGACCGGGTCTCACGAAGTTGTGGAGGGCCTCACTAAGTAGAGACAGAGAGAGAGACAGGGAGAGAGAGAGAGAGAGAGAGAGGGAGAGTGTGCGCGCGTGCCTGCGCGCGCATGTATAAGCTGAGGCTGGCCGCGAACCCGGATCCTCCGGTCTCAGCCTCCCAAAGTACTGGGATTACAAGCGTGCGCCACCATGCCCGGCCCGAATAACAATTTTAAAAGATAAAAAGAAATAAATGTAAAGTTAATCTTTTAGTCTATACTACAAATGTGTAAGGTAAATAATTACTGTTTCTGAAATAGGGTCCTACCCTTAACAAAGGTACAAAGGTAGGCTACTTTCTCAATGAAATATGAAATATTTTGGTTTCTGCCTGTTTGGACAGTGTCATATTTGCTCTCTTAAAAGAAACAAAACATAGGTTATAGTGAATTTGTTAAGATTGTGTGTAGGTGTGTGTGTGTGTGTGTGTGTGTGTGTGTGTGTAAGATTTGTTTTATATATGTGTTTAGGGCCCCATCACCTCATTTACCCCTGAGGATCAAATATTATATAGAATAGATTTTTTTAAATATATAGATAGACAAAATCTAAGTGTGTTTGGAATCTAAACTGCAGCTCATGATACTATTTGGAAAGACATTTACCACTAGTCTAATAGATATTAAAGTGTGAAAATTAAATGCGTGTGCCTGTGTGGACAGCAGGATTCAACAAAACCATTACACTGAAAAAAAAAAAACCCTAATAGAAAACTGAACTATCCACCCCTGTGAGTGAGAATATGCCAAACTGAGATGTGGAATAAGTAATGATTTGAGAGGAACTCGAACACGTGACCATCTGTGTTCACCCCACTATTTCTTCTTGCCAGCTCAAACACAGAGCATCAGAGCCTTATCACTTACCACCACAGCCTTCGGGCAGAACACATATGCAAAGGGCTGGTGGGAGGTTTCTAACTGTGCATGTCTGTGGGCTCACAGCTTCCTTAAATCTCTTCATATTCCCCCCTTTTTTTGGTACTGGGGCTTGAACCCAAAGGCATTCTATCTCCGAGCTACACCCTCAGCCCTACTTTTTATTCTTTATTTTGAAACAGGGTCTCACTAAGTTGCAGAGGGCCTCACTAAGTAGCTGAGGCTGGCTGTGAACCTGCAATCCTCCTGTCTCAGCTTCCCAAGTACTGGGATCACAAGAGTGTGCCACCACGCCCAATTCATATTCCCCATTTTTAATGGTTTTCCTGAAAGCCACTTGGCCATAAGCAGAAACTTAGGTCTGTAAGATTACCTGTCCTGCCTTCTCCAGAGCCTGCTTGTCTTGAGAGGCAAATCCCGTCAACATTTTGGTCTGTAGGGCTCCTGATAAAGCCAAGAAGGGGAAGAAGCACACAATGACCAGGCTGAGCTTCCAGCTAAATAAGAAGGCAATGACCATGGCCACGGCGACATTAGTGAAGGAGTTGACCATCATCCCAATTTGAGAGCCAGTAGCCTGCAAATTAAAAGTCAACCCATCTCAGACACAGTCTTTTTTAACAAATGCCGTTATGTGAAAACTTTACTTTATACCAAAATATAGGTCTTTTTGTTGTGACAAAATATATATAACATAATATCAATGATTTTAGCCATTTATAAGTGCACAACTTAGGGACATTAAAACCACTCACTGTGTTGTGAAACCATCACCACATCCATACCCCAAACTTTTACATCATCTCTAACAAAAACTCTATAGTAATTAAACAATAACCTCCTCTCCTTTCTTCCTCCAAGTCCCTGGCAACTTCTATCCTATTCTCTGTCTCTATAAATTTGCTTAGTCTAGATACTTCATATGAATAGAATAATAAAACATTTATACTTCTGTGTCTGGCTTATTTTACTAAGAATAATGTTTTTAAGGTTCATCTATATTATAGTACACATCAAAATTTCATTCCTATTGAAGACTGAATAGGAATGATTTTATGTCCCTCTATCTTGTTTTATTTATCTATTCATTGTTTTACTTATTCATCCATTGATGGGTACTTGGATTGTATCACCTTTTGGCTATTGTGAATAATGCTGCTATGAACATTGGTGTGCAAATCAGTTCAAGTCTCTGCTTTCAATTCTTTTGGTTATAGACCTAGGAGTGGAATTGCTAGGTCATATGATAGTTCTTTGCTTTAAAAAAGTAGGTTATTTTAAATGATGAGGCTGGATTAATAAATGTCTACTTTATTCACATCTTCTCAGAAGTTCTTCTATTGACTAATCTCATTTTATGGGTGTCCAAGCTTGAGCAGCCTGTCTGAGATTAATGCAGCCTTCAGCATGGGCTACATGTCTCAGTAGTCTATGTATTTGGCTTGTTTGAAAACACCCGGGCTTTAGGCTGATGGTACTATTACTTATTGGTTATTGTTCAGTGAAGATTAATGCTTACTCTGTGATTATAATTTTGAAGTTGAAACAAAACTGTAATAAAATCCTACTTTGATTCTCATTGATGCTTTTTAAAAAATTTTTTATAGTACTGGGGATTGAACCCAGGGGCACTCTACCTCCGAATTACACCCCCAGCCCTATTTTTTATTCTTTATTTTGAAACTGGGTCTCACTAAGTTGCGGAGGGCCTCACTAAGTAGCTGAGGCTGGCCGCAAACCCGGATCCTCTGGTCTCAGCCTCCCAAGTACTGGGATTACAGGTGTGTGCCACCATGCCTGTCTCATTGATGCTTTTAAGAAGCCTGTTCATTGGTACAAAGTTACATGGTGAGTTTTTTTAATTTTTTTAAATTTTTGGTTCTGGAGATTGAACCCAGGGGCATTCTACCTCCAAGCTATGCCCCAGTGCTTTTTATTTTTTGTTTTGTAAAAAGATCTCACTAACTTTCTGAGAGTCTCATTAAGTTGCTGAGGCTGATTTCAAACCTGTGATCTTCCTGTCTCAGCCTCCCAAGTACTGGGATTACAAATAAAAATGGAAACAGAACCTGTGGGATACAGTAAAATCAGTGCTAAGAAGAAAGTTTAGAGCGATGAGTACCTACATCAAAAAATAGAAAGATCCTAAATAATCCAATGATGCATCTCAAGTTAGAAAAGAAAGAACTAACCATACCTATAATTAGTAGAAGGAAAGAAACAATGAAGATCAGAGTATAAAATGAGAGTCTAAAAGAACAATACAAAGGATCAATGAAACAATTATTTCTTTGAAAAGATAAACCAAATTGACATTTGGAGAGAGAGAGAAAGAGAGAGAGAGAGAGAGAGAGAGAGAGAGAGAGAAGAGCTCACATAATTATTTCAATAGATGTAGAAAAAGCATTAGATAAAATTCAACAACACTTTATGATAAAAGTCCTGCGAACATTAGGTATAGAAGGATCATATCTCAATATAATAAATACTACATAATAAAAGCTCATAGCTAACATTATACTAAATGGGGAAAACTGAAAACACTTTCTCTAAGATGAGGAACAAGATCTCACCATTCAGTCAATATAGTACTAGAAATTTTAGCTGGGGCAATTAGGCAAGACAAATAGATAAAAGGCATACAAATAGGAAAGGAGAAAGTCAAATGATCTCTGTTTGAGATTATGTGATTCTTTACATAGGAAAACCTGAAGACTCAACCAAGAGACTCTTAGAACTGATAAATTCAGTAAAGTAGCAGAATACAAAATCAACATAAAAATTTAGTAGCTTTCCTACACCAATAATGAATTTGCTGAGAAAGAAATCATGAAAGCAATCCCTTTCACAATAGACATACCCACACAAAGAAAAAACACTTAGGAATAAACTTAACTAAGGAAGTGAAAGACATCTACAATGAAAATAACAAAACACTAAAGAAACAAATTGAAAAAGATACTAAAAGGATGATATAATGGTTTGGATTTAGAATATCCCTCTAGCCCTCATGGAAACAAGGTAGCCATGTTGGGAGTGGGGTTTGGTTGTTAAGAAGGTGTCCCTGGGAATGTGGCCTTAGGGATTATATATTCTTCCTCTTCTCCCTGCTCACTCTCTTGCCTCTGGCTTCCATGATGTGAGAACAGAGCCTTGTTTTCTCTCTCTCTCTCTTTTTTCTCCCCACTATCCCCTGATCTTCAGACCCTGACCTCACATGGACTGAACCCAGAATCTCCAAAACACTGTGAGCAAATAAATCTTCCCTCCTCTAAGTTGTGTGGTCAGTCATTTTGATTCATAGCAGTGATAATGTTGACGGAGACAGAAACTGGTACCAAAAGTAGGGTCACTGCTATATTTCAGTCTGTGTTTTGTGACTCTTTGGAACTGGTTTGTGAGAGGAATTTGGAAGGACCAGTATGTGGCTAGAAAGGTGAACAGTTGATACTGGGCTCCGGAGATTTTGGAGGGAAAAGAGGGCTCCACAGAAAAATGGAGTAGAGGCCACACATCTTACATTCTTGCAAAGAGATTATCAGCATTTTTCGTGTCCTAAAACTTTATATGAGGCCAAATTTATTTTTTCAGTACTGGGGATTGAACTCAGGGGCATTCTACCTCCGAGGTACTCCCCAGCCCTATTTTTTATTCTTTATTTGGAAACAGGGTCTCACTAAATTGCAGAGGGCCTCACTAAGTAGCTGAGGCTGGCCATGAACCTGGATCCTCCGTTCTCAGCCTCCCAAGTACTGGGATTACAAGCATGCACCACCACGCCCGGCTATGAGACCAAATTTAAAGATGATTAACTGATTAAGCTGGCAGAGGAAATCTCAAAACAGCAAAGTATCCAAACTGCATTATGGATATTGATGTCTGTGTTCAGCGAATTGTACACTGAATTTTGGGAGCAGAAAACAAAGCAGAGAGACTTTATAGATTTACAGTTTGGCCAGAAAGGCAAGTGTAAAGCTGGGGCCCAGAGAGATGATGCTGTGGAAGACAGTAAGATGGCTGAAGGGAGGTTGAATGCTTTGATTAGAAACAAAGAAAGGAATGCAGTCAGTAGAGTTGAAAATTTGCAAAAAAAAAAAAAAAGGAAGGAATCCTTTTTTGCACAAAAAAGGAATGAAACAAGGGCAGCCATTTTAAATAAAGACACTCAGATTCCTTCCCTGTGGCTTTGATGGTCGCAGGCCCAGCTCTGCCCATGACTGGACTGGCTTAGCTATGGTCATGATAGAGGGGGGCCTAGCTGCTCTGATAGAAAAGGGTGTGGTTACCTTTCCTGCTGGCAGTTGAATTGGGCACTCACATAATAGAAGCTTTCTCCCAAGATTTCAAAGGAAGGCCTGGAAAGCCAGGAAATATGTAGCAAGGTTGAATCCCTGCAAGCAGGCCCAAATGGGGAAATTTTTGAGGCCGTGAGGGTGAAGCCAAGGTTGCAAGAAAAACCCCCACAATTTAGAAATGCTGCAAACTACAATCCATCGAGCCAGGCTGGAAGATTGCCAATGCAATCAACCAGGTCACAGGGGCAGAGCTGCCAAGGTCCCTTGGAGATCTCATCTTACCCCCGTGTCCCAGATGCCGGAAATGGAGCTGCAAGATTAAATGCTTGCCCTGCTGGATTTTGATACTGTTTTTGTCCCACCCTTCTTTCTATGGCCCTGTTCCTCCCTTTTTGGAATGCAAATGTTTACTCTGTGCCACTGTACATTGGATGTGTGTAACTTGCTTTTTGTTTTTACAGGTGCTCGCAGCCAAGAGTTTGCCTTGAGTCTCAGAGGAGACTTTGGTGCTGGAACTGTTAAGACTTTGGGAACTCTTGGAAATGAACTAAATGCATTTTGCATTGTGAGGTGGCCATGAGGTCTAGGGGCCAGAGGTGGAGTGTAATGGTTTGGATTTAGAATGTCCCTCTAACTCTCACAGAAACAAGGCAGCAATGTTGGAAGTGGGGCTTGGTTGCTAAGGAGGGGTTCCTGGAGGTGTGGCCTTCCTCCATGTGGAAGATTATATATTCTTCCTCATCTCTCTGCCCACTCTTTTGCCTCTGGCCTCCATGAGGTGAGAGCAGAGCCTTGCTCTCTCTCCTCCCCTGCACTCCTGCTTCCGGCCGCCATGCCCTAAGCTTCAGACCCTGGCCTCACATGGACTGAACCCAGAATCTATAAACAAACAAACAAAAAACTGTGAGCAAATAAACCTTCCTCTAAGTTGTGTGGTCAGTCATTTTGGATTATTGTTGTGAGAATGTTGACTGAGACAGATAATTTCCCATGTTCAGGGACTGGAAGAATTATTAATTCTGAAATGTTTATACTATACAAAGTGATCTACAGATTCGATGCAATCCCCATCAAAATACCAATAGCATTCTTCAAAGAACTAGAAAAAAAACCCTAAAATTCATATGTAAGTATAAAAGACCTTGAAAAGCCAAAGCAATCTTGAGGACAAAGATCAAAATTGGAGACATCTCAGTATCTAGTTTTGAGACATATTATAGAATCATAGTAACAGAAACAGCATGGTATTGGCATAAATAGCCACATAGAGCAATGAAGCAGAATAGAGAACCAGGAAATAAACCCACACCCCTACAGCCAACTGATTCTTGACAACAATGCCAAAAACATACATTGGAGAGAAAGGACAGCCTCTTTAACATGGTGCTGGGACAACTGAATATCCACACACAGAAGATGGAAACTAGACCCCTGTTTCTCATCCTGTACAAAAATAAACTTGAAATAGATCAAATACCTTAATGTAAGACCTGAAAGTTTGAAACTATGAGAGAAAAAAATGGGAAATACTTCAAGATGTTGGTACAGGCAATGATTTTCTGAACAGGATTCCAAAAGCACAGGAAACCAAAGCAAAAATAGATGAATGGATTACATCAAACTAAAAGCTTCTGCATAGAAAAGGAACCAATCAACAGAGCAGCGAGACAGCTTACAGAATGGGAATAAACCTACAGCAGAGAGCTATCGACCCAATTAATTTTTTTCTTCCAAGAGCTTCATAAACCATGGTTTGGTTAAAAATCCACACCCTTTGGTTCTCTTTTGATTCTCATAGAAAGCAGGTAGAGATGTTGAGAGGTAAATTTGGCTTTTATCACTTTAGTTCAATGTCTGGTTTGATAAAGGAATAGCCTTATCTTGCACAGGTGTGTCGAGTCTCTTGAACAAGGCTGCATGCAAGTGCTGGGGTTTAGAAACCTCAGTTTTGTCTCATTTTGTCAGAAAGACAGCTCTTTGAAGGTGTCAAGATTCCAGACAGCAACGATTTCTTTCTTTCCATATTTTCTAAGTATGATCTTTAAGATCTACTCAGAATAGCTTCTAATTTTCTTTCTTTCTTTTTTTTTTTTTTGTGTGTGGTACTAGGGATTGAACCCAGGGGCATTCTACCTCTGAGCTACACCCCTAGCCCTATTTTATTCTTTATTTGAAAACAGGGTCTCACTAAGTTGCAGAGGCTGGTCGTGAACCTGTGATCCTCCTGTCTCAGCCTCCCATGTACTGGGATTACAAGTGTGCGCCACCACACCCCGGAGATAGCTTCTCATTTTCTGAGGTTAATCACACTCTGGGCACCTTAGTAAAGTGGCTCCATACACTCTTTGCTTCTGCTCTGTAGGGGGCAATACTGAGTCTCATGGAGTCCTAGCTTCTGCACCTGAAGATAGTGGGAGATAGGAGTTTCAGAAAGTCCTTCTCAGATGCTAGACTCAGAGGAAATCCCAAACTCTTACAGATTGTGATGCATGCCATAACACTCATTCTAGGTATTACCTAGGGGACAGTGTGCTTGGGCTGTCATGTATCAGCATTAGAAATGGTGGAAGATGTGGCTCTGGAGTATTTCAATCCCACTAGTCTAGTTCCTAATCCAGAAGAAACACTTAAGTGACTGTCAGAATGCTCTATGCCAGTTAATACTCCACATTTCCCCCCTTTTATGGTCTGAATGTGTCCCTCCAAAATTCATCTTGAAACCTAATCCCCACTGTGGAAGTACTAAGAGGTGGGGCCTTTGGAATGTGTTTCTGCCTTCATGATTAGAATCCATGCCATTATAAAAGAAGCTGACAGGAGCATCCTAGCCCTCACCAGATACTGAAACTGCTGGTACCTTGATCTGGACCTTCCCAATCTACACAACTATGAGAAATAAATTTCTATTATTTATAAATTACCCAGTCTAAGGTACTTTGTTACAGCAGCCCAAACAGACTAAAGACTAACTTACTCCTTGAACTTGGGAGGCATCTGTAGCAAGCCTTGTTGCCAAAGCTCCAGGGCTGTTTCTGAGGTCATCAAACCAGCCAATGTCTTGCCCCAACATTGCTTTGAATCCCAATTTTCGTAGCCTTTTTGTGAGGAGCTCTCCAGATTTAGCAAAGGTATATCCCTAAAACATAAAGAAGGCGTCTTTAGTGGTACTTTAACACGAAAAGAGGGGAAAGAGTTAAATCACTTAATGACAAATAAAATTCCTTACCTGTATAAATTGGGTGAAAAGGGATACACAGCCCATTGCTACAAAAAGTAGGCACACACCATTAATGTTTGCTCTCTGTTCCTCTTTATCGGGAAGTGAAAAATTCTTTGGAAGATAGTAAATAAGAAAGAAACATTATTATAAATAATAACCAAAAAGTTCAAATATGCTTAAATGAAATTTCTCTTTATACATTATTATACATTTGTCCAAACCCATAGAATGTACACTAAGAGTGAACATTAATGTTTATTGTGGACTTTGGGCAATCATGACGTATCAATGAAGATTCATCAATTGCAATGAATGTCCCACCCTAGTAGGGAATGTTGATAATACAAAAGGGCAGGGGTGGGGGTCTGTGGGAAGTCATTGTACCTTGCTCTTAATTTTGCTGTGAACGAACTTAAAACTGCTTTAAAAACAACAAACTTGTAAAAAGTGGTTTCATTTTAAACATACTATCAATTAAACCAACATCAGCTATGAACATTACTATGATATATTTTAATCCCTTGTGAAGCAGGGTACCTGGCAAATGAAAACCAATGGTGAGAATCACAAAATTTTTGTATTGTTTCTTTGCCTGATTTAGGCAATTTTGTTGACTTTTCTCCCATAGCAAAGAAAAAAGATGATGCAAATGCAAATCCTTTAAGTAATAAGTCTAAGAAAGAAGGAAGGGATGGAGGAATGGGAGGAGGGAAGGAAGACCAGGAGGGAGATAAGGAAAAAGAAGGGAAGCAGAAGGGAGGGAAATGCCTGAGAATCTGAGAATGTTCATCTGGGGCAAAACTCAAAGTATTGTTTTAACTTGTATCTTGCTTAATTAAGAGCTGCAAGAAAATTGATTTTCACACTGGGGCATCTTGCCTATAGTTAGTTTTACACATATAAACTAGTTTACAGATATAAACTATTTGTTATATGTATATAAATATCATATTTCATGTTTAAAGGAAATTTAAATATTTTATATCATTTAAAAAGCAACTAGTGGCCAGGTGTGGTGGAACACACTATAATCCCAGTACTTAAGAGGCTGAGACAGGAGGATCGAAGGTTCAAGGCCAGTCTCAGCAACTTAGCAAGACCCTCAGTAACTTAGTGAGACCCTGCTTCAAAATAAAAAATAAGATATGGCTGGGGGTCTAGCTCAGAGGTAGAATGCCCCTCACTTCAATCAAAAACAAAAAACCAAACAAAAACCCCCCAAAAACAAAACAAATTAAAAAAACCCAAAAAACAAAAACAAAAGCAACTGGTTATTAAGGGATTGACTAGGATTGACTTGGGAAAGAAAAAAAATACATACATCTGAGACTAAGATTGTTGCCTCTAAATCACAGGAAGCTGTGACTCCCCCCCCCCAAAAAAAGCTAAAAGCTACATGAGTAAAATGTGTGCGTGGGGGGAGGTATTGGGGATTGAACCCAGGGGCATTCTACTTCCAAACTACATCCCCAGCCCTTTTATATTTTATTTTGAAACAGGGTCTCACTAAGTTGCTGAGGCTGGCCTCAAACCTGCAATCTTTCTGTCTCAGCCTCCCAAGTATTTGGATTACAGGTGTGTGCCACCATGCCCAGCTGTGAGTGGAGTTAAGTCTATAATGACTAGTAAATGATACGCATCAATACATAACAAATTTACAGACATTTGCTCAAGTAACTTATTGAGAACCAAGCTGATGCAATAAGAAAATGAGGCCAGGCTTGATGGTGTGCCCCTGTAATTCCAGTACTTGGGAGGCTGAGACAGGAAGATCACAGGTTCTCCGCCAGCCTCAGCAACTTGGTGAGACCCTCTGCAACTTAGTGAGACCCTGTTTAAAAAAATAGGGCTGGGGTATAGCTCAGAGGTAGAATACCACTGGGTTCAATCCCAGTACCACATACACACCAAAAAAAAAAAAAAAGAAAAAAAGAAAGAGAAAGAAAGAAAAAAGAAAGGAAGGAAGGAAGGAAGGAAGGAAGGAAGGAAGACATATTCCAATGACATTGCCCTGCAGTGAAGTGGATTTTAGGTACAACAAAATCAGGCCATGAAATTCAGACTAAATGAGGGAACTGTTCAATAAACACATTTATTGTTCTGAAGTAATTTGGGTAACTAGAGCAATGTCAACAAACAGTTGCTCAGAGGAAACCATTTATTCAGTAATTAATTACTGAATGCTTACTATATGCCAAATAAACCCCCAATGAAAACAATGTATTACTCCATTAGCAAATCCCCACCTTTTTTTTGTAAAGCAAAACTAATCTGTTCAAATTATCACAAATTCCAAAGTAGTAGGATAGAAGATTCTAGATTAATGAGACGTTACTGTTTCCAGGACAGAGTTTCTAGAGCCTTTATGGTTCTTTTTTTTTTTTTTTTGCGGTTCCGGGGATTGAACCCAGGGGCGTTCTACCTCCGCACTACACCCCCGGCCCTATTTTTTTATACTTTATTTTGAAACCAGATCTCACGACTTATGGTTCTTAACACAGGGGAAAATGGGTTGGGAAGACACCAGAGTAATTCTTCCAAGCATAACACAACTCACAAGTTTACAGAGTTTAGAAACTCAGGAATCTGAAGTCCTATTTTGGTTTGGTTTTTAAAGTCACTATACAGCTGGGCGTGGTGGTGCACGCCTGTAATCCCAGTGAGAGGCTGAGACAGGAGGATCACAGGTTCGAGGACAGCCTTAGCAACTTAAGAGACTCTGAGCAATTTAGCGAGACCCTGTTTCCAAATTAAAATAAAAAAATTGGGCTGGGGGTGTAGCTTGGAGGTAGAATGCCTCTGGGTTCAATCCCCAGTGCCACACACACAATTTTTTTTTAAATACAATAAAATAAAATAACTATACAGCTCTGAAAACCCAAACTGTGGTGCCACAATTGTCATTTCTCCCAAAGGTCATCGTTAGAATCATGGACTCAGTTGGGTGTGGTGGTGCATGCCTCTCACTACTTGGGAAGCTAAGACTGGAGGATCTCAGGTTCAAGGACAGCCACAGCAACATAGTGAGACTCTGAGCAACCTAGTGAGACCCTGTTTCAAAATAAAAATAAAAGCCAGGCGTGGTGGCACACGCTTGTAATCCCAGTTCTCGGGAGGCGGAGACCAGAGGATCCGGGTTTGTGGCCAGCCTCAGCTAATTAGTGAGGCTTCCGCAACTTCATGAGACCTGGTTTCAAAATAAAGGATAAAAAATAGGGCCGGGGGTATAGCTCGGAGGTAGAACGCCCCTGGGTTCAATCCCCAGTACCGCAAAAAAAAAAAAAGAATCTCTATTGCAGATGGTTATTAGGAAACATAAATAAGCTATTGTACATAAAGTGCTTAGATAGTGTTTAATACATATTTGTAGTTATTTTAGCAATAAAGTCAGATGAGGAATATCAAAATTCCTAGGAGGTGAAATATTGAAATAAGTCTTTTCTTTATCCCTGCCTTATTTTTACATCTTTCTTGTTTCCTCCCCACTTCCCCCTTCAACACAATCAGTATGAGCACAGAGAATTATACACAATTCACAAACACCTATTAAAGGTAAACTTTGTACCTCAGCCGCTCAGTAAGACTAGAAGTTGCCTAAAATCCCTCTGTATTATTTAGCATACCAGCTTTGCATTCTGATTTGGTTTGCATACGAGTAAATTACCCCTTCCAGCTCTAAATCCACAGTACCAGTATAACTTTTTTTTTTTACAGGCAAGATGACTCTTCCAGTGCCCTACCAGCCCAAACCAGAGTGCTCAGTGTCACCTTCTTACCCTCTGTGTGATGGGGACCCAAAGAACTCTTCATCCTCTAGAGATGAGGGGGAAAAAAGAGCTAGAAAAAAATCTATGTATGTTAAAACAAAGAGCTGACCCATCAAATATAATAGCCATGGATACAAAAACAGAAGGTATGAGGGGGGAAAGCTATTCCAGCTGTTTGCTTACCCCAAGAATCTGGCTGAACAGAAAGGCATAAAGGGGCGTGACTGCTCCATTAACAGCTGCACCCACAGACCCTACCAGCATATAGGGCCATTCTGGAGCATTGAGTTTCATAATCCTTTTCACTGGGGCAGGCTCAACTTCTTCTTCCGCAAGAATCTCCTGGTCCTTGAGGGGAGACAGGTTTACATTAATCATCCAGTTATACACATAGACATTCTGCATATACTCTTATTCTACAGAAGACTGTTTGGCATTCACAGGTTTATGAATCACAATTTGATTGGTTACGAATGACCTCAAAGATCTATGAGCCGTGGGTTACTTTTTGAGGAAGGGTTTGGAGTTGTGTGGGGCTGGGCCATGACTTGGATGGGACGGGACCTCCAGGACTGCTCAGCTGATGGGGAGTTTATAGTTCTCTTTTCACAATCACATATATACCAACTCCCAGGGAGTAATAAATATGTTGGATCTTTGAAAGTAACAAATTTAATTATAAAATCTTTTGCTATAGTGTATTTACACATGGGAGGACTTGAGAAATTTTCAAGATATGCTTTTCATAAATGTCAAGGTTCTATACTCTAGTAACTGGCTAACCCTCTGAGGCAGGCCAGTATATCTGAAACAAAACAATTTGCAGCTTTTAAAGTGGTGTCAACAGTTATCATTTACTTGTTTTCAGTAAGGTTTTCCTCAATTAGTGCCCCAAAGTAACTGCTACTCCATTTGGATTTCCAGACTGCACATTTTTCTCATGAGGAATGAAAATTAGTATTTCCCTGTTCTGACCTTTTTAATTGTCATTAAAGTGTCAGAGCTAGCAACTTTTTCTCCTCTTGAAGGCAAATATTACATATAGAATCCTATTGTTTTGCCCATCACATTTTTCTTTGCTATTAATATTATTCAGTGCTTGGTCTTGAGCCCAATTTATCCAATACTTTGTTAAATTTATTACCCACTCTGTTTGAGAAAGGGTTCTGGGTGGCCAATATAGATTCATATTGATTTTTTTTAAACTTTTTCTATTGAAATATACTAAAAGTATCTATAGAAAATTGACTACAAAACCATTCATGAATGTTCTTTCACTAACACATAGTAATTTCTCCTTTAGGTGGCTGAATACCAGGACTAGATAATAGCAAAGCTCTTCAAAAAACTTCCCCTTGGATTACAAAGTCAAAGTCAACATTACCGATTCAATTTAAATAAAAGGCTGGTGTCCCGTCCATTCATTATAGCTGCAAGCCAGACAGGCTGGAGGACGGCAGCTCGGGCTGGTGAGGGATTTGCCAGCGCCTCCTTCTGAGGCTCTCTGCTGCTCCATCACTTGCACCTTGTCATTGCCACTCACTCGTGCAGCAAATCCTTCTGCTCAATGATTTCATCCTGACAGCTTACTAATTTCAGGCCACCAAGGCCAGAGAAGAACGACGCCTGGGAAAGCATGTGTGCAACAGGCATAGGAAGACTAGGGTGCTCAGACCAGTCCCGTGTGGCCACCAGTGGAAGAGATCGCCAAGCGCTTCAGTTCTCTGAGCCCCAGTTACTCCTCTGTAAAGTGAGTTGGAGTAGGATACAGTCTTTCTGGGCTCTTGATTTCTGCATATCTTGTAAGCAGAGGCATTGAATGCCTTTGTTCACACTATTGTACAAGGATGTTTGAATGCAAACAGTGCTGAAAGAAAGAGGTGGAGCCTTCACCCCAAGCAGCGAGCCCATCTGCCCATTATAAAAGAGCCAGGCTGCTCAAGCCCAGGGTTCCTCTTGTATAACATACCCCAACCCGCTTGCTGATATCCTCTGGCCCTCTTTGCATCTCCTGATGGGAACTGGGGCTTGAACGGGGGAACAAGTGCAAAATACTGAGCTGCACCTACTGCTATTGATCTGAGTAATTGAGCTCTTTATCTCTGACTCAAGGCTCTCAGTGTTCTGTCAGCATCTGTGAAATTTCACCAGGATAACTGGATAGCTTACCACAGAGCAAAATAGCACAGCCTTTCCATTCTAGACAGAAGCTGGTGTCCAGATCCAGAAGCTCAGAGTTATGAGGGCTGATGATTAAGAACACTGAGTCCTGGCTCATCAGAACCCCAATTTAGCAGGTCTTAAGTGTGAATCTGAATCTGTACTGAATCTGTACCTGCGATCTTCCTGTGTCAGACTGGGATTACAAGTGCACGCCATGATGGCCCAGCATGAATCTGCACTTTAAAAAATATTTTTCAAGCCAGGCGTGGTGGCACATACTTGTAACCCCAGTACTTGGGAGGCTGAGACAGGAGGATCGCAGGTTCCTGGTCAAACTCAGCTACTTAGTGAGGACCTCTGCACACGCTGGTAATCCCAGTACTTTGGGAGGCGGAGACCGGAGGATCCAGGTTCGCGGCCAGCCTCAGCTCTCTCTCTCCCTGTCTGTCTGTCTGTCTGTCTCTCTCTCTTTCTCTCTCTCTCTACTTAGTGAGGCCCTCTGCAACCTCGTGAGACCCAGTTTAAAAATAAAGTAAAAAAAATAGGGCCGGGGGTGTAGCGCGGAGGTAGAACGCCCCTGGGTTCAATCCCCCGTACCGCAAAAAAAAAAAAAAAAAAAAAAAAGTTAGGACAAAGGAGCTGAGGTTTTCCCAATGAACAAACACTGATAGTCATTTTTATGGATACTCTCTTTCCTTTCTCTTCACCAATGCTTAAATCCTATCCTAAAGGTTAGCTGTGATGAAATTACAGATTTCTAATATCTTGGTCTCATATATATTCTGCCTTGTTTTTTTAGTTTCACTGAAAAAGATGCCTAAGTATTAAAGACTGAGACCTCTAGCCTACATGTTTCCCCAAACCCTAAACTTGACCTTATGAATATTATATCTAAGATCTGACTCCATTTATGGGAACTAAGGGTACAACTTGGAAAGCGAGGAGAAATGGGCTTAGCTCTGTCACTAACTAACTTGAGTTTTTGGGTGAATAACCCCAGGCAGAGTTTGGAAGCACAGACTTCTAAACCCGTCCCTTCTGGGGGCTCAGGCAATGCTCTAAGAGACCACAAGGTGGAGACAAGCGCTTTGTGTGACATATCTTCAGTAACAAGCTAGAACATTTACTCATCTACAGAAAGGAAGGTTAGGTCTTCTCTATCAAAATGGGAAAAAGAAAGGAGTTTGCCAAGACTTGTGCTTGCAGAATTTAATGAAGTATTAAAAGACTTTAAGATATAAAAACTGAGCAACATTTACCCATATGATGTCACTTGGAATTCAAAATTTCACTAGACAAGTTTTTATTAACACTAACTCTGTAGTTTCCATTATAAAAAATGATTAGCTCTGATATAATTATCCTACAAACAAGCAGTATTAATGTGAGATCTTTCCCTCTTGGAGTATTAGCAAAATCACATCAATTTCCTTGTCATTTTTCCCTTCTTCTCTCTCTTACCTAGAGAGAATATAAAGCAGCATCTTTTTTAAAAAATTATACTGGTTGACATTTAGTTGATTTTATGATTTTATTCCTAATTTATAATGCTGACAAGTAAAGTATAATATGGAACATTTTAATCTCTCTAAAACTAATTCCTATATTGATTCAGATTTCCTTTCATTTGATGACTCCCTTTTGAGCTTTTCCTGCAATTAAAAGAACTCTGGGCATCTCCTCTCCAGATCTCTAGACTCTGATAGTTCTCTGTGACTGTGCTAGGCCACCCACCAACTTAAACAAAAGCAAAAAGCTCACTTTTCTTTCCCTTCCTCCCTCCCTCCCTCCCTCTCTTACTCTTACCAAACATTTACCCAGAAACTAGGGAAAAATGTGAAAAATTTTAATATGACCAGTACTGCTATATTTAAATTTCAATGTAGTATTTGGTTCTTTCTCCCTTGAAGCTCTATTAAACTCCTCATATAATGTACCTTTTAGTTATTTGTGACACCACTATGGATATAAATGAAAGGGCTATTTCCAGAACTAGAAGAGGAGTGGAGTCTTCAACGTCGCAGTGCAGTAAGAAGCCAGTGCAAAATGTGTTTTCTCTCACTGTGATTCAGCCTGCTGTGCTGAAGAGTCTTCTTTGGAATTATTTAAACCAACTCCACTAGTTATCGAGACCTCAATTTATTCGATATTAATACATTGAAACAAAAGGACGTCTTAATAATCCATCTTTCATAGTCATAAGATCATAAATAATACCACACTTTATACCAAATATTTCCTTCATGAAACAATGTTTATAATTACCTCTTACATGTTGGAATGTTATTGAAGAGAATTTGACATTACATCACACATAATGCATGTGCTTGTAATTAAAACATTCCCTGACTTGTTTGCTTGGATAAATATTAGAGCTTGGACTTTATTTTATTGTAGACATTGAATTTTTCATTCTAGTTGAAAATATCTCTGGATGCCCTAGTTGGTGTGGCTCTGGGCTAAGTGCCCAAAGTGACTCAAACACAATTAAGAAAAAGTCACTTATTTACACAAAGCTCAATAAGAAAGTGTCCATGAAAAGTTTCTAATGACGGGCTTATCGTGTTGGAAGGTGAAAGTCTCAGGACCAGGAAAGGCTTGGACGAGCGTGGGTGGCCACGCCACATGAAAGGTAGATGCTGTCCCCAGCAGCAGGGCACGTGCATCCTCAGGAAGAAACCTTTATATTGCTGTATGTACTGATTCCCCTTCTGTCTCTTTAACTTGTATGCTATTTTGAATTTATGTTAAAATTAATAGTGCTATTTAAAAATGAATCATAAAACAATTATTTTAAAATTGTGTGAAGTAAACAAATGCCCATAAAACCTAATGGACCTCTGTAATTCAAAAATTGTGATGTCTTGTATAAGGTCTAGCCTTATCAAGTACCTTTCTTTGTTAACCAATTACTTTCACCAATTTTATTCTAATTTTAAGAGGAAGATGGTAAAATTTGAGAAAAAATGTTTTGGGGTATTCTTTAAAATGTTAAAAGGATACCATCATATAAGCAAATAATTTGCTAAGTACATATACTAAACACATTTCTTGTGTTTATTAGGATGGTTCATCTAAAAACTTTTAACTAACCTTTAACAGTACAGTTTAGTTAACATATATTCTTTTTTTTTTTTTTTGCAGTACTGGGGTTGAACCCAGGGGCATTTTACCTCTGAGCTACACCCCCGGCCCTATTTTTTATCCTTTATTTTGAAACCGGGTCTCACGAAGTTGCGGAGGGCCTCACTAAGTAGCTGAGGCTGGCCGCGAACCCGGATCCTCCGGTCTCAGCCTCCCAAGTACTGGGATTACAAGCATGCGCCACCACGCTCGGCACATGTATTCTTAAAAGTAATGAATTAACTAATCTATGTTTCTTTTTAAAAACTGTATAAAATTTAGAGTTTTCACCCAGTCTTAATGTTCCCCTATACAGTATGTCCTAGTGAGCCATTACTAGATATACTCCTAGGAAACATACATGCTCAGGTTTAAAGGATTGTGGTGGTCCCCAGGACAGACTTCGTTCATCCCCCCATGAGCGATTGGTGCCTGACCTTTCTGTCTTCATAAGTTGACTTATGATCTACAACAGTTATCGGAGGTTCGTGGTGTGACAGGTGAGAAAGCTGAGACTTGGAGCGCTGCCGGATGGAAGCTCTGTAATTACACAGAAAGATGGAAGAGTCTGTAAATGACAGGCAGGTTGGAACAGGACTCAGCTGCGTCCAAGTTTACATCATGCGTCCAATAAATAGAAATGTTTGTAGGTCTCATGGCAACCAGGGAAGGAGCTTCCAGCTTAGGTTTGACAGAGCTGTTCTTAGGTCAGAGCTAATTGGGTTGATTGCCCCAGGCCCTGAGCTCTGTACCTGCTGGACCAGATTCAGCATGCAGCCAGGGAGGGAGAAAGCAAAGGGGAGCACCCTTGACCCACCAGTCCACTGAAGAAGGCCCAAGGCTCCAGTATGCCCCAAGCTCACATGCTTCTGCTAGCTGCTACCATGACAAAAGCCGTGATCCCTCATGTTTACTTCCCTCTGGCTTAAGTAGTAGGGTGTGTGTATGTGTGTGTGTGTGTGTGCTGGGGATTTAACCCAAGGATATTCTACCTCTGAGCTAGATCCCCAACCCTGTTTTATTTCTTTCTTTCTTTCTTTTTTTTTTTTTTGCTGCACTGGGGATTGAACCCAGGGGCGTTCTACCTCCGCGCTACGCCCCCGACCCTATTTTTTTATACTTTATTTTGAAACCGTGTCTCACAAAGTTGTGGAGGCCTCAGTAAGGAGAGAGAGGGAGAGAGAGAGAGAGAGAGAGAGAGAGAGAGAGAGAGA
>PVJS01019573.1:0-33566 GCA_004027185.1 Glis glis
ACTGGGGATTTAACCCAGGGGCATTCTACCTCCAAGCTACACCCCAAGCCCTATTTTTTTTTATTCCTTATTTTGAAACAGGGTCTCACAAAGTTGCAGAGGGCCTCACTAAGTAGCTGAGGCTGGCCGTGAACCCAGATCCTCTGGTCTCAGCCTCCCAAGTACTGGGATTACAAGCGTGCGCCACCAGGCCCAGCTCAAAGTTCCTCTTATGATTTCTTTTTTATTGTTGTTGTTTTTGCAGTACCGGGGATTAAACCCAGGGGCATTCTACCTCCGCGCTACACCCCCGGCCCTATTTTTTATACTTTATTTTGAAACCGGGTCTCACGAAGTTGCGGAGGGCCTCGCTAAGTAGAGAGAGAGACGGGGGGAGAGAGAGAGAGAGAGAGAGAGAGCTGAGGCTGGCTGCGAACCCGGATCCTCTTGTCTCCGCCTCCCAAAGTACTAGGATTACAAGCGTGCGCCACCACGCCTGGCCTCTTCTTATGATTTCTATCCTATCTGCCAACTTTCTGCCTCTAGGTTCTGTTTTGTTTTTGCTTTTTTATCTTACTTATTTGATTTGTTGTTTCTACTTGCTCCATTTGCTGTACTTGGTTCTGGCTTCTCCCCGTGAATTCCCCAGGCTGGCCACTAAAACATAAATAAGCTTCATGAAGAATGCAAAGATGTAAAAAATGGAAAGTCTTACATTCAAGATATCTGAATTAAGCATTTTATTTACTCAATATCTGCCCTGACCAAAGAAGCAAACCGGGGCTTGTGTTCAGGTCACAGAGAATTATGTTGTACATGTGTATGTAGTATGTGACCCAGGAGATAGCAAATGGCTTGAAGACTGGAGCACATGTCAAAAGTCAATGTGCTGATTATGAAGGAGGTAAGGGAACAGAGGCAGAACTCCCTCCTGTCTGGCTTTGGAAGTGGTACTATTCCATACATACTGACATTAAAGTGAAAACTAGAAGCTAAATTCTAGTAGATGCAGCCTTACCCCAGTCAGGCTATCTAGGGAATTTAAAGATTAAATAAGACTTGAACTCTTGAATAAAAGGTGTTATGTAAATATGATTGCTATTTGTTCTGCTTTACTTGCACTCTGAAAATACCCTTCCTGGAAGCTTCTAATGTGCAGTTTTGTATCACAATATTTATTGCAAATAGCAGTATTTTCTAACAGAATTCCCTTGATCTCTATCTATTACAATATATCCTTTCTTCTTTGAAATTACTTGCCTGCCTTTGGGGGTAGATTTGTCTTGAATGACAACAATTATACCTGTCACAGGACTTCTTGGGGAAGGAGTTGTGATAAAAGCCTATTTTTCCGTCTCCAGATATTCAGCTTAGTTTATAGTCTGTAATGTTAATAATTGTTGCTTATAACAAAGCTGTGGAGTTGTTGATGATGTTGTTTAGAAAATAGAGTTTTAGGCTTAAAAACAAATGGTTACCCTTGTGACTTACTTGAATCTTACAGAGCGTTCAAGATGGGTGACCAAATATATGGTATTTCACATTCGCGGTATGTGAAGTTTGATTCCTGTCTGCTTAGATGGAGTCCATATTAAGTATTCTCACACACCTATCCTTTTCAGAGTCATCAACTTTTAAAGCAAGGGTGTCACAGCCCTGGGACCTCAATCTCATGTTCTCTGCTCAGAGAATAACACAAAGAACAGTTTTCATGTAAAGCCTATTGTATCCCATACACTAATTTCCATTTATAAATATCAGATCAATATTTAAAATAGTTTTTCCTCTTATAGCCCAATGAAGGCAACAACTATTGGATGGCAGGAGAGAAAAAAGGTGTCACAAGACCTGAATTGCTTCCTAGGTGATTTCCAAACTTTTCTTAACCAAATACCCTTAGCAGTTAAAAATTATTTTAGTGGTCATCCTAATATATGGCCAGAGTTAGCCAATCCAAGGTTAAGGGCACAGTTCTCTACAAGAAGGGTCTCATGGCAGATATCAGCCACAAGTTTGGGGTCCCCAGTGCCACCCTCACTTCACACCAACTGACTACAAATTTGGGGTTTCCCCATGACTATCCTCAGGTTCAATAGTCCACTAGAATGACTTGCAGAATTCAGAAAAGTGCTATACTTATGATTACAGCGTTACTATAACAAATAGATAAAAATCAGAACCAGACAAAGAGAGCATAGGACGGTATCTGGAAGGGTTTTAAACATGAAGTTTCCAAGGTCCTTGGGGACATGTTACCTTCCAAGTTCACCTAAGCTTTGGTGTCCAGAGGTCTTATTGGGGTTTCATGACATATGCCTAATTGGTTGAATCATTGCGCACATGATTGAACTCAATTTCCAATCCACCTTCCTTCTATGGAGGTGCATCTGGCACCACATGACTCAATATTCCAACAGTTTAACCACAGATTTATTCTTTCTGGCATGGCTTGCTCCCATCCTTCTGTCATCTCATTAGCATAAACTATCAGTTATTCTGCAAGGAGCCCACCATGATAAACGAAGACATTCCAATCGCATGGGAATTCCAAGGGTTTAGAGGTTACTGTCAAGAAGCAGGGGACAAAGGCCAGCCAAGTTCTTTATGGCATAATGTCCATTTATTTACTCATAAGTAATAATTATATGCTACTATATCAATCTACAATGCAAATTATGGAATACAAAAAACTAGATGTTCAAAAAGGATAAGTTAAATATAAATAGAATTTATTAAAAATAAATGAGAACTATGTATTTGTACACACATATAACATAATTTGGTCAATTTCATTCCCCAGTAACACCAAATCCTACTACTCTGTGTAATTATAATGTACCAATGTCACTAACATGTATGGGGGGGAGGGGAGCAGGGTGGGATGTGGAAGGAAACACACTAAGAACTGTGTGCATGTATGTTTGTATCACATTGAATTCATTAAGATGTATAATTGTTATGCACTAATAAAATTATTTTAAAATAATAATTATAATGCACCAATAAAAAGAGAAAAGAACATACCAAAAATGCCTCTAGTCTAGAGACACTGTGGAAATCAAAACTAAAAATATTTTGAGTGTCTCTTTGTACTCAAAATTTCTCCCACAAATGATGTACTATAAACAATTATGAATGAATTTTAAAAATTTAAATTATTAAATGTAAAAGGAGAAAAAAATGAGAAACTATTGCTTTCCAACACCCTTGTAAAGACCATATTGTAGGAAAGTGCCCCAAGAAAACCACCAAGGAGCCCTGAAAAGCTGCCAGGAGCATCCCTCAGCTGCAGCCCCCAGCCTGCCTCCCTGGCCCTCTTACTTGCATCTCACTTTCCCCTCGACGTTCCTTCCCACGCTTGGCCTTGTTGGCTCCCCAAATGTTTCTGTTCAAATCAGTGGCTTCCTCGCCACTGAAGCGAAACGTAGTGATGAGGCCAGACTGGCAGGGTCATTTTAATACAGCCCTCATCAGAGCGCCCATGTCAGAATGTCAGAATGGCCTCTTCTTACTAGCAAATAATAGAACAACAACAAGTCGAACCCCAATTCTACCCATAACCCCATCTTTCATCAGTCCCCTTCTCTCAACCTCACACCCTTTGAGTCCCACAAAGTCTGATCCTAAACAGGACATTTCTGATAGATTTGCCACAATGCATTCAAGGAGTTAAGTATAATAAAAACTAGCAGTTTCCTCCCCCACCCACCCCAAAGCCAGCACTTCCTAATTGCATACCAAATATTTAAGCAACTTGAACACAGGGAAGCTTTGATACAATTGAAATTATTTCCTTATCATTCCACTTTTGATAAATTGTGCATTTTAAGTATGTGCATTAATATGGTAATTTATGTAAATCTTCTCTTTCATATTATATTCTAGAGATGAGTCCTCTGAATTGATACAGCACAGAATTTTACATCTTATGACCTTATAATATGTATTGAAAGTACCAAATATGACTTAATTTATGTAGCTGGATAGAACAGCTTATCATAGGAAAACTTTCCTTAAGCCCTGAGGAAAAGTTCTTTTCCTTTTTTTATATATAATTTCCTCAATTTAAAACCAACAGTGATGTGGATCTGAGGAAGGAATGAGAAAAGCAGAAAGAAGGCAATCCCTATAAGAGAAGGGTGAGTAGTTAAAGCTCCATTTTAAGAAGGGACAGAGGCAATCAGCAAGCAGGTGGAGAGTTCTGGGGCCGGTGAGGGGAGCCCTGAGGGCCTGGAAGACCCTTTCCTGAAGTCCTTTGCCTCCGAGTTAGACACCCAAATACCATGTAACCTTTGACATTTGACAGTGCTTAGCCTTACTTGACTAAATAAAAAATGGGAAAGGATTCCTAACATACAAGATGGCAACGCGGAATATAGAGAAAATTTAATGTAGCGCCAGAGCACTTTTGCCCTTAGACCTACATCATACACTAGTTCCCAGTTCAGACTGTGCATTAGAACCACCTTGCTAAGTGAGGTCAGCCAGACTCAGAGAATCAAGGGCTGGATGTTTACCTCCATCTAGGGAAGCTAGAGAGAAAAAAAGAAAGAAAAAGAATCTCGTAGAAATTAGGAGAGAGACCAGTAGAGTAAGGGAAGGGGATCAGCGGATGGAGGAGAGGAGGGAAAGGGGAGGCACAGAGAAGGAAACAAACCACTGTTATGTGTATATATATATGAATGTATCACTGTGGATCTCACTATCATGTACAAATAAAATACATGTGTAAACATTTTATAAATAAATAAATTTTACTTTTTACAATATAGAAAATAAAATCATTTGAGCATTTAAAAAAATCACCTAAAGATCTTTTGAGAGTGTATTGATCCTCTGTGTCAATTTAATCATAATCTCTGCCATTGTAACTCCAGCATTAGAACTTATAAAAAAACTCCCCCAAGTGATTGTAATGTGAGGTTACACTGAAAAATGAGAGATTTTCTCAAGGCAATTTTTTGGTCACATATTATTGAAATAGGACTCTCACATATTACTAATAACATTCTGGGGAAATGCAAATATATCTTAGATAGTTTTGTAACCTTTTCTGTAGCCAGGTTTTACAAATGATTTCTTATTCCCTTATCTCTACAATTGATACATTAAAATTTGGATTGGATCTTAATGCTAATTGTTTGCCATTGTTTTTTAGACATTCTGTGATTCAGATAGGCACATAGCACAGAGTTTGGGCAGAGGTCAGGAATTCAAACCAAAATATTTAGACCAATAGGATTCAGATAACAAGTCCTATTCATCATCAGCAAACAGGACCAGTGCTGCAGCCAGCTGCTTTCTGAGATAGGGGCTTGTTCTAGATTCTCTACCAACATGAGAAAAATAGGCTTAAATCCATGGGCTAGATCAAGAAGTTTCCCCTGGATGGGGTAAGAGAGGCAATGGTGAGAAATAAATTTTACTATCAAAGATTTATCATCAGTGCTATCTGTACAAATGTTCCTAGACTCTGCTGTCTTAACAGTGGAAGTGGACAAAGAAGGACTGAAATAGGAAGGCTTCTTCAGGTCTGGGGTAAATGTGTCATCAAACAGGCAGCAGCCACATGATTTACCAGCAGCGTGTGCCTTCTCCAGCTAATTCAGCAGGCAACAGGATTCTCATGGTCATCGGCAGCCCCTGGTAGCTCATTTGGAATGAGGGGAATATGGCGGGTCTTCATGGTTTCATTTCTGTCTCTGCTGAGATGATTATGTATAAAAGAGCAAGGCCTGAGTTTCTGAACTTTGGAGGGATGGGGGATGTTCACATTTGTGGCTTTCTAAAAACTCGAATATGAAGCCCTCAGTATGCTGAATATAGCATACACAATTCCCCTCAACCAAGGGTTTTTACTCTTTCAGTGGAGGGGTTTTACATGGCAGTCAGACAAGGATCCAAAAATGGACCACATCTGGCTCTCTTGGACTTCAGAATCTTTCAGAGGAAATAAAGACATGTAGTACCCAGGTCACCAGGCAGGTACTGCAGGAGTAATTGCCTTTTCATCCCCTCTCTCAGCCCTGTTTTCCTCTCTCCCTCCCTTGTTGCTAGAGATTTCAGGTCAGGTCACCTTCCGATTTCCATAGCCCCCATCTGCCCAGGCCTACTGTTTCAGAATCAGAGAGGGTCTACTGACCCCAGGGTCCGTCCTTCCTTCCTTCCTTCCTTCCTTCCTTCCTTCTTTCTTGCTTTCGTCATACCATACCACAAGCTGTTACTGTTGTAATTATACATTTTGATACACATCAGGGTAGCAGCATCATACATGCACACATTGCTCATTTAGCCCTCCCTCTCACCACAAGCTGTTACTGAAAGTACTGTGCTCCTTGCTACTTCTGTTCTTCCATCTCCTTTCCTCACTGCTAACTTCTGCGGTCCTCCCCATCCTCTACCTCTCACCTCAGCTGTATCCCTTCTCCTCCGTAATGGAGACAAAGTGCTGGCTGAGGCCAGTCATGAAGCAGGTATTCCTTAAATACCCTCCTTTCCTATCTTCTGGTCAGGATAAGTTGCCTCTTTAAGATGTTCTTAGCAAGGTCCCTTAAACATCTTATAATTACTTATTAC
Source organism: Glis glis (assembly GCA_004027185.1). Lineage (NCBI taxonomy): Eukaryota > Metazoa > Chordata > Mammalia > Rodentia > Gliridae > Glis > Glis glis. The sequence goes on from PVJS01019573.1 coordinate 6,556, forward strand.
ATTCTGTCTTATATAACCATTGTTTACTTGTCCATTTCTTCTGCTATGCTAGAAGGTTCTTTGTGGCTGAAGAGAAATTAGGTGTATCACTGCATTACCCAAGGATTTCTCAAGAAACCTCATACCTAGTTGTCACTCAATATTCAATTGATGAGAATGAATGATAAACAAGGAAACAAGTAACCATGCCCAACCTTACCTTATGTAGCTCTCTGAAGGATTGATTTACTGTTTATCCAACAACTCCGTTTTGCTGATTGCTTTGATACTTTCCAGGGGCAAATAAAATTAAAACAATTCACAAGATGTATAATTTGATAATTGATGTGATAAGGCAGATGGAAACATTTGTACCTTAAAATGAGAGTTTTACATCCCCAAACTAATCTCCAATATCTGAAGGATTTATGATGAGTATAAACAGAAGGGTCTTTTTGTTACTTGATGAGGCAAGGACAAAACAAAACAAAATAACCCCCCTTTCCATTTTAGGCAAGTAGCTGTCCTCCCTGTGACTGGTCTGTCAGGGAGTAAGCACACAGAGCAGCATTATTCTGTGATATTCTTGTACAGTCCATCCTGTGTCGTCACTTTTCCAGGGAGCTCTGCAATATGTGGGACTTAAGGGGAACAAAGACATCACTTAAGGAGAGAGATGGGTTTTATGCTGAATATTTTAACTGGGAATCAGGAGCAGCTAATGGAGAGGCTGCTGAACAGATATGCACACACACGTAGCCACTCTTCTGATATTTTCAAAAGAACTACATGCCATAGCTTGAGCTGAACATTAAGGACTTTGATTTATGACTTCTCATTAGCAGCCACTACACAGCAATGTGATTCAGTACCATCCTGCATAATAATTAACTCATCCATAAAATACACATTTGACAGCCAGAATGGAAAGCAATATTTGTTGCATGCTACCTCTGCAGCTGCGAAGGGCATTTTTTCTGAAATTGAGAATCTCATGTTTTACTTGCCTAAATGAGAAAGTTTTCCAGCAAGTTGTTTTGTGAATCAAATGTGCTAACGGATTCTGAAAAGATTTCAAAGCTGCAACACTCTGCAAATGTAGAGACATGGATTATTTTAATAATTACTGTTGATGTTTATTTCATTGATTCTTATTTCTCGACCAGAAATTTGTTTGATTGGTTCCTTTTCCTTCACAGCTAAATTGTCATTCAAGAGACTCAAACAAGTAGCTATAAGGCAGTAGAAAGGAGGATTGAAGCAGTGACTTTTAACACTCTTAATTATTCTGGCAGATATTTCAAGTCCTCTAATTCTGCTCAGTAATTAAAACATACCCCAAGTAGATACAGCTTTCATTGATCCTCACCAATGACAAAGCCATCTATAGTGCTTTTTTTTAAACAATGTTTCTGACCAAATCCTTTCTAAATAGATTTGTAGGCAACAATAAATACAGATTATCATAATACTTAAGGGATATTTAATAGAACTTTGAGTAAGGTTGTCAGCTGTAACAAGCATACAAATTACCTAGTTAAATGTGAATTTCTGATAAATAGTGAATAAAATTTTAGGTATTCTAGCACTGTATTTGGGAAATACTTATACAAGAAATTATTTGTCATTCATCTGAAGACCAAACATAACTGGATGCCCTGTATTTATCTGGTAATTCTAGGTTTTGGAGACCTATAGACAACCTGAGTATAGTAGAAGTATTTTGAAGATGTTCACATTCCAAGATTTCTGTATTAAGCTTCTCTTTCACTTCTTCTTGCCATCTGCCTCTCCCATTTCCTGGAGGTCACAGCTGGTAACCAAAAACATGCTATTATTTAGTCAAAATATTTATTATTTCTGGCAAAAGCATATGAGTTTCCAAAGATTGCAATGGGAAACTTTCACAAAGAAAAAGAAAATCACATAATGTGAGTTCATTGGTATCTATACCAGAGCACCCAACCAGCTACGTTATTCTTTTACTCTCTCTCTCTCTCTCTCTAGCTCATTCTTGTGTGTGTGTGCATACTTGTTAATCATCTCTGTTTAAATATTCTTTAAAATTCATCAATACAATTTAAAATTCTAGCTGGGCACTGTAGCACAAACCTGTAATCCCAGTTCTTGGGAGGCTAAGACAGGAGGATTTCAGGTTGGAGACCAGTGGTGCATGGTAATTTAGCAAGAGGTTTTTTTTTTTTTTTGGTATTGGATATTGAACCCAGGGGCCTTCTACCTCCAAGATATACCCCAAGCCCTACTATTTATTTTGAAACAGGGTCTTGCTGAGTTGCTGAGGCTGGCCTCAAACCTGTGATCCTCCTGTCTCAGCCTCCTAAATACTGGGATTATAGGCATTTACCACCACACCCAGCTAGAGACCCTATTTCAAAATAAAAAAATAAAAAGGTCTGAAGGGTATAGCTTAGCAGTAGAACACCCCTGAGTTCAATTCCCAGTACCACACACACCAAAAAAATTTTTTTTTAATTTTTAGCTTGGGATAACAAAGTAAAACTCTATAAATTAAACAACACTCAGCACTAAGTTACTTGCTTTGTAAATACTCTGTAGGTATTTATTTTAGATAACAGCAAGTATTACTATCAAGCTGATTAAAAACAGTCCTAAGGCTTATAAATTGATATTGCCCATAGCGAACACTCCTCCTTATTAATAAACCCTTTAATTCTTTCAGGCATTTTTTTTTTTTTTGCGGTACCGGGGATTGAACCCAGGGGCGTTCTACCTCCTTGCTACACCCCCGGCCCTATTTTTTATACTTTATTTTGAAACCAGGTCTCACGAAGTTGCGGAGGGCCTCACTAAGTAGAGAGAGAGAGAGAGACAGGGAGAGAGAGAGCGAGAGAGCTGAGGCTGGCCGCGAACCCAGATCCTCTGGTCTCCGCCTCCCAAAGTACTGGGATTACAAGCGTGCGCCACCACGCCCGGCTCTTTCAGGCATTTAAATAATGCATTTAAAGTCATCTTTGTGGGGCGTGGGAAAGAGCATATACTGTTACTGCATATGGCCATAATAACTGCTATGTGAATGACAGAAAGGAACAACAAGAATAGGGCATGTGTTGATGAATCAGAGAACTTTACCACTCTTGTTCCTAGCCTCATTCTTGTAGAGTGGAGATGAGGGAATCCTTTAAAAGGCACATAGGCCCCCCATATTATTCAGAAAGAACTTCAAGGGGAAGTTCAAGAACTTCAAGGCGAATTCAGAGAGAATTCTGAAAAAACACTAAGAAGAACCAAAATCAATTTGTTCAAGCATTAAAATCTGCATATTTGGTCATTGTGTTTATCCTTGATATTATTGTTGCCCCCTTTTGTATCTTCCTCTTCAGCAGACTGAGACTCCCCGTAAGGTCATAAGAACCCCGCCTCACTTTTGTGTTTTTCCATTGTCTAGCATAGTGCCTCATTCACAGCATGTGCAGTCATTATTTCAAAAAATCTAAGAACCATTGCTATAAAGTAGAATGTAATTGAATTGGGAGACAAAACTACTCAACTCTAATTTTGGGAAGAATCATACCTCTAATTTTGCTGGCTAACTTAAAGCCCCAACCTGAAAGATCTATAGTGTGTGTGTGTGTGTGTGTGTGTGTGTGTGTGTGTGTGTGTGCATGCGCACATGTGTGTGTAATAATATGTTCTAGGTATTCACTTAGGAACAATTTAAAAGGTTTAGGAAGCCATTGATGAGGCAGAGGTATCTAACTCTCCATCAAGTTTATGCTCCTCCTATAACATAGCTGCTGGGAACTGGCTGCAGTCAGGGACTCCATTTCCCCTCTTCACCAGCACCTAGGTGGGCCATGTGATTAGTTCTCATCAACACAGTGCAAGGAAAAGTAACATATGCCAGACCATGGTGGTTAAGAACTGAATTTGTTTTTTCTAGCCCTGCTTTCTTTTTTTAATGACCTTAGTGCAAAATCTTGGAGGCCTTATGGTAGTGATGGTAGAGCCAGAAGATGGAAAGAACACAGGTTTCTAGAATCAGCCCAAGAAAGAAAGCCTCTTCCACCCCATCAATCAGAAACATCATTTTGGAAATGAGTGCACAAGGAGTAGATTTCTATTATATTTGAGCCATGGACTTGTTTGCTCCAGAAAATAGCCCTACTCCTAACACACTTTATAAGTAGAATTTTACTTTGCCCTATTCACTCTTTCTTCTATATATCCTTCTAGAAGCAGTAGTTCAGACTTTGTATTCTTGTAGTTTGCCTTTTCCCATCTTTCTTTCATAGTGTTTAGGAAAAAAAGTGCTCTAATAGAGGAATTGTGATTCTTAAAAGGATGTCAAAGTTGTTGTTTCCATGTGAAGTCTTTTTTTTCATTTAGCATATATTTATCTAGCACCCATTATATGAAGCACATAGCCTGCAAGGCCTTGGGACTAAAAAATGATTAGTTGGTGAACTTTCAAAAGAAATAGACATGTAAAGGGTAAGTGACAAGGAGATGACATTTTTTAAAAAATGTTATAGCAATATGTCTGGAAACAAGCAGTGAATAACTTTGTCTCAACTTGAAGCAGAAGGCAAAGGTTTCATAGAGAAAGTGACATTGGGTTAGGTCTTAGAAGATGAATATGAGATTTTTCAAAGGATATGAATCACTGTTTATAACTTTTAACTGCTTGTACAAGGAAATAGGACATTGCTTTTGATGTGACTACATTATTTGTCATAGGAAAGTTTGTCCTATTCATCAGGAATAGCTTCCCATTGTTTTACTTTTAGCTTTTTGTGGACAAATGTTTTAGTTATTAACTTTGTCACTATTATTTTTCTTTTATGTCAATAACCATGTTTTCATTCACATTTTTTAAATTTGAGAGCTTTTTAAATTTTTTAATATACTTTTATTGGTGTGTTGTCATCTCACATTATAATGAAGTTCAGAGTGATAGGGACATACATGCACACAGCACTTGGTGAGCTTCCTCCCTGCTCCAACCCCATCCCTCCCCTCATGTATCCTCAATACATGATATTGAGATTGGCATTGATTATTTCATACATGTACATAGCATCAATGGAAATGTTACCTTCATTAATTCTCCCTCCCCACCATCACCACCCTTCCCCAGACCCCCTCCATCACTCCACTGGAGTTTTTTAAAAAATAATTCTTTAGTCCATCTGGAATTTGTGGTTGTATGTGATAACAAATACATTATTTTGTTCATTATTAACCTATGCTTATTAGTCATTATTTATCTATTATTTATACTGTATTTTAATTTATTAAACTTAGAGGCTTAGTTACATCCCAGGAATCTCTAATCTGTTTTACCATTCCAGTCTTCTATTTTTAACTTCTATCACAATTTTGACTACTGGTGCTCTATAATATATTTTTATATACAGTAGGGCAGGCTCCTCAATGTTAGTCTTCCTCCTCACTCTTCTCATTGTATTACAGTGTTCTTTCTGGCAAGGGACCAATTCCCCAGAGTCAGGAGTTTAGAAACTGATAACATTGAGTGAAACAAGAGGTTTAAGAAAACAGAAAAGGTAAGATGTATAGTTGGTGCTTCTTATTCTTGCTGTGGTAAGTGTTTCATGGGAAGTAATCTCATTATTCTTTATAACTCTATTTAAGCCTTTGGAAAATAGATGCATGATATATGTGTAGAATTGAATCATTCCTTGGCCTTGGACCATTTCTTTGCATGTCAGTAATTCCATTTAAGAATGAGTTAGGAAAGAATTCTATTCAGCAACTATTGGTAGTGGTTATAGAAACTCCAATAAATATTTATTAGAAAACATTGAAACTCTTAAGTGAAAAGGTTTTGAAAATGAAGAAAAGAAATTAGGTCTCTGACTCTTGAAAGCGATTGACTATACGATTTCACTCTGGATTCTTTTAATATATATGGAAATTATTCCCGGTCAGTAGAGTCTTCTTAATGAGACTGTAAATCTTTCACTTTTTACCTTATCCAGCTTATTATAACTCATGTCTTCATTTTAAAAGAAATATTTAAGTTAGGTTAGATTTTAAAAGGATGCTATACTTATAAAAAATAAAAGGGGGGAGGGTCATGGTGGCACTCACCTGTAATCCAGTATTTAGGAAGCTGAGACAGGAGGATCGCAAGGTCAAGACGAGCAGTGCATGGTAACTTAGGGAACACCTGCTTAAAAATAAAAAATATAATACATTGCGGGGCATGTAACTCAGAAGTAGAACACCCCTGGGTTCAATCCCTAGGACTGCAAAAAATAAAAAATAAATTTTACAAAATGTAAATTTTTTAACTGTAAAAAAAATCCAAATCAAAATTGAGATAGAAATCCAAGGGTAGAATCGAGGACTATCTGCCATATCATATCCAGTAACCAGTGCTTGAAAACACACAGTAGGCACTAAATAACCATTTGTCAAGTGATTAAAGTGGTGTCAACCAGCGAGCAAAGCCGGCCACAGAAGGAGTCGTCATGGTACAGGTCAGGGGCACTGAGAGGAAGGCAGAAGACAGAACATCAGATAGATTAAGGCAAGAGGCTTAGACAGAGTCATGAAAGATGGAATGTGGGGGAGAGGGAGATTGGCCTCCTAGCTTTAACAAGTCTAGCAGTATAACACCTGCTTCTCAAATACAAAGAATATTTGAGATTCCATCTTTTCTCTTATTGTCCTATTGCCAAAGCCCAGTTCTGAAAGTACATTGAAGTCATAACTACTTATTTTATTTTAGTAGTAATGAGTAATCATTTGAGTAGTGATAGACTGAATAAAGACCTTATTTTGACTGACTCAACAATGTACTTGGTGAAATAAAGTATTTAATCATTTTTCAGAATTTAATCTACCATTTCAGTATTTTTAAATTAAGCTGTGGATTAATGATATAAATGTAGGTCAGAGAAGTAATTATTGATTTTCCTTAATTTGAAGCCTCTCAAACATTACCTTACCAGCTACGTATCAAGAGCATAGAGTTAAGAGCAATAAAGTACAGAGTTTTATATGGAAATCAGCTTTCAGACTCAATATGAATTTTTTAACTCAGTTGTTAAATGTTTTTGGAACTCTAGACTTTTCTTAAACTAGTAATATAATTATTGAAGGAATGCAAATATTTTTTTCTTTAACTTAAACTATGGCACACAAAAGCTAAATTCCAGATAACTACATACTGGAAATCACTTCTTGAACCTACTTAGTACCTTTCAGTTTCCTGAACTCTGTAAATACTTAGCAACAAATCTGTCAACTAAGCAATCTCTCCTACTGGAAGAAATATTGGCCCCAATTCGCAAAATACTACTGCTGTAACTTAGTAATAAAACTTCAATTCAGTGCCTAGAAAAGACCAAGATATCGGTCCCTAATGATATACAACAAATTTAGGAACACAGCCAACCACGAAAACTCCCAACAGGGCTGTGTCCCAAAGAAACATCCTTAAAAAGCAGAGCTAGGATTGCTTGGGCAGAATAGGTCAAGATTCACAGTGCAGAAAACTCATTGAATTGACTACAGAAAAAGACATTTGCAAAGAAACAGACATGTTCTGTGTTGAACCTTTGCATATGTTCATCTTGAACTTTTACCTTTAAAGTTCTGTGATTTATTACCTGTGATTCCAGTTAATGGAAATTCTCAATAGTTGTCCCTTTTGCTTGATTACAGATGGCAATGTGATTGCTGATGGACTTTTTCCAACTATTAAGTGAAATGCCAAACAAGAAAGAGCTATTACAGCTTGGAGGGAAAGTGTAGAGCTCTGAAATTCCTATATTCTACTTTGCTCAATTTTATTACTTTTCATCTACTACCTAAAATGCAGATTTATTCATCAGTTTAAAATACAGTATGCTATTTGAATAATGCAATCATATACCGACTTGCCAAAAGATTAAATTATGGAAATTTACTTTCAATCTGAAAATAGTTATTGATGATCCGACTACTTGTAAGAAATTAGACTAAATGCTTTATGACACTTGCAATACAAGACACCATTTCAGGAAGCCAGGCAGGATCAGTTCTAACAGGAACCTTAAAGAAGAAAAAGGGATAATAATAGTAATTTTTAAAAACCCACAAAACTGCATTGCTACTAGAAAAGTAGTTAATAGGATATTTTGAGCCTGTTTAAACTTCCTCCAGGATTCATTAATATTCATTGAATCAATTAGTTATTTGAAGTCTAATGTTTTTTCTGCTGAACGAAAATAATTATCTGCTAAGGCGGGTGTCCTGTCTGGAGACTGCATTTATTTTGAAATGTGTGAAAGAAACTAGTGGGGATTATCAGTTTCCCCTTTCTCTATGTAGAGGCATCTTTTGGCTGAATTATAGAATTAAGTTTCTTTGGTCCAAAAAAGAGAATTTTTTTAGAAAGGAGTTCTCCTTGAGGCACATGCTATTTCCTGATTCCTAAATCATCTTAAGAAACAGCCAAAACTTATTAAAAGTAAGTTTTAAGAAACACTCAATAAATCTCCATCCATATATAGGATAAACCATCAGCTATACAGAAACTAGTTTTTCAGAACCTCCTGTTTCCCGAAGATTGTTCAAATCCAGAGGAAATCCTGCACCGTCATCTACTTCCCTCACCCCTAGTCGTCCTTCAAGGCAAGAAGAAGCTCCTGTGCCTCTGGAGAGGTCAGCAGTCAGGAAAGCCAGCCAGAGGGAAGGAGGTGCCTGTTGTGAGCTCAGCATCTGTCTCCATAGGAGGAGAAGGGGAAGGACAGTCCTCACTGACCGACCCTGTCCTTAGAAGTCAAAAAGGCAAGAAGCATAGGAGAAGTGATAAGCAATAAGAACAGAACCGATGGAGCAGAGAAAAACATCCTTTCTGTAGATTGGCTGTGTTGAGGAGAAAATGGTCGTTCTGGGGCCGAGGAACAGCTATGCATGAGAACACACAGACCTGCCCAGATAACCAGCAGGATTCTGTACTTCCCACATTTTCAAATTGTAGCCCTTTATTTTTGTTTTTATTTCATTTATTTTTTATATTTAGTTATTTATTTATTGTGGTACTGGGGATTGAACCCAAGGGCCTTCTACCTCTAAGCTACACCCACAGCCCTTTTTTGTTTTTTTGTTTTGTTTTGTTTTGTTTTGAAACAGGGTCTTGCCAGGTTGCTGAGAGTCTCACTAAGTAGCTGAGGTTGTCCTTGAATCTTTGATCCTCCTGTCTCAGTCTTCCAAGTACTGGGATTACAGGCATGTGCCACCACCCCCAGCTAACTGTAGCGCTTTAAATAGTTCAACTACTGCCAACAGTAGTGAGCCCAGACTCACCATTCTCTTGTGTGGGCTGAGTGTGGGGATGGGGTAAGGTAGGGTTGAGGAGTCATCAATTTGAGAGAAGAGTCATGGGTACAGACATTTCAGGAAGCTTTCCATCACAAAGGGCTTAAATTCTGGCACAGAGAGATGAGGGATACCCTCTATGTTATTCAAAGTGAACAATGCAATATACTCTATTTCTCCTTCATGGAGACTTGCACTTCACAACACAATTATTAGTGACTGTTCATGTCATTAACAAAGGTTTCACAGAAACTGTCACTAAATAATGTATATAATCTAAGCAGTATAGTGATTGTGATCTAGATAACCCTGTCAGAGGGATAAGTGCCTCACTGTGGGTGGTGTTCAGCCTTTCCTAACCCAGGTACCAGACACACATTAGGTGCTAGATAAATGCTTGCCAATGTGAAAAGAGGTCAGGGTCAATGTCACACTTGGCATGAATATGTGTACAGCTCGGGGCCAATTTGGTTAAGCAGATGTAACTTGTCTTGGGAAGCAACATCCACTTTCCCACACGGAAAGTGGTAATTACCCCAGACCAAGGATAGACAGGACAAAAATTCATACAACTCTACCAGCTACAAGGAGTCACAACAGCAAAGATGAAACACAGATATTCATTTCATATTCAATATATTTACATCATATTCCTTCTTGAAATACAGAAAACTGAGTCTCACACACAAACATACACACACTCACACACACACACAGCAATAAATTTCACAAATAGTGTCCTATCTAGTATTCATTATGGTGAGCACCTTCTTGTGATCATCTCCATCTTGGGTCCCCTAGTATAATCCATAGATCCAGAGAGCTGAGTCTAAATCCCTTATTTGCTTTGTTCTTTTTTTTTCTCTTCTCTTTCACAAATCAATAAAGCATTTTCTGTCACTCTAAGTTAAATTTCAAGAACATGGGCAAGGAAACCAAAAAGAAGAAGAAGTGTGAAAAAAATATCAGATTGGCTTTAAAATGCTGAATTTAAGACAAGCAATTGGAGCTGACAAACTGACATGTTATCAACTGGAAATCATTCTCTGATCACTTCCACAGCAACCCCCCAAGAATGACAGCCACACTAGGCTTGCGACAAGGAGGGCTGTATTCTGAGGAGGAGGAAGGGTGCATGCAGATCATGTGCAGGAGGAGCTGAGTGACAATGTGAGGTTCTGATTTCCTATTCTAGGGTGACGCCTTTTGATGTTCTGATTTAATTCAGTGGTGAGCCTGAACTAATGTGACATAATAAATGCATAATTGGCTACATCCAATTAACATTTCCCTTTAATCTGGCCATTTGTTTTTATCTAGCATAGATTGTTGTTCCTTAGGGCAGATGCACCGTGGGTATTGTATATCATGAAATAATGTTTGTGTTTTGAGGACAAGGATAAACCATAAGTCACTTCTAATAATCATGTGTTTGAGTATGGAAGTGACTGTATGTCCATGGGCTACTGCAAAGAGTCTTGCGGGCTGGACCAAACTGCACATCAGGATGTCTGGCAGGCAGGACTTGGCAGGAGTAGCTGAAGATGTCCGGGAGATTACAGCTTTGGGGAGGGAAGTGCCTGCTGCCAGGGCTTGTGCTGCAGGAGGAAACCCACTTCTCATGGATGATGTACAGGTAGGGGCAGCTGGGAGTCTTTCCATTCTAATATTTCCCACTGGGCAGCATTTTAGAGCCCAAAGAACTGGTAAGCGTGGGGGGCTGCCGAGTCCCATAGTTTGCAAACTTACACATAATCACTGACTTTATTTTACTTTGAATTGAAATCAATTTTTAGGATACAAAATATGACAGTTCTGAAATTTACGATGATAAAGAATATGAAAATCTTAACCAGATGAACTATTAAAACTTACACAAGTACTTTTAATGAAATGATTTATATTTTTTATGATTATATAGATACATTTTCACATATTTGTACCCTTTTTTACTTTTTATTTCAAAATAATTTTGATTTGGTAGATAGGTTACAAATATAAAAACATTCATTTATGTTTTACTCAGAATCACTTATCATTTGTATTTCACACAGTTGTCTTTGAGATTTACTTCTTTTCCCATCCCCATTCTTGATCTCCATATACATCATATGTATATTATACATTTTCTGAACAAATTGAAGAATCATATTGTTATAGTTAGATATAAAATGTCCCCTAAAGAGCTCATTTATTAATATTCAGAGTTGATACAATTGAATCATGAGGATTGTAATCCCAGCAGTGGATAAATCCATGTAATGGATTTATCTGGCTGTTGGCCTAGGCTGGTAGGATGTGGTTGGAGGGAGCGGGTCCCTGGGGGTGCGGCCTTGGGATTATATATGGTTCCTCCTCCCTTCACTCTCTCGCTCTTGCTTCCAGCCTCCATGATGTGAGGAGCACAGCCCATGTGATCTCCCCATGGTCCCTGGCCTCACGTGGATGAACCTGAAACCATAAGAGAATAAATCTTCTTTCCTCTAAGTTATGTGGTCAGGTCTTTAGATTATGGCTGTGAGAATGCTGGCCAGAACACATATACATCATGGTCCTTTATCCCAAACTTCAGTGCATATCCTAAGAATGTAAATATTCTCTTACTTAGCCCCAGTGGAGTTAGCAACTTTAATATACTTAATATTGGTAAAATACTTTTTGCTAATCTGCTTCCTATTTCAGTGTTGTCAGAATGTCCTTTATAGCATTCTGTCCTCTGGTGCAAGATCCAGTCTGTGGTCAGGCATGCATTTAATTGCCATGTCTTTTAAACCTTTTTCAATGTAGATATTTCTACAGCCTTTATTTGGCTTTTCCAACATTGACTTTCAGCAAGTATAGATTACCAACTCCCTTCCCACTTTTTTTTTTAATGGAGCATTCCTCATTTGGGCTTTTTCTGCTAGGTCCTCTTGATTACTTTCAGATTATGCATTCTCTGTTGGAATGTTGCAGCGGCAATTTTGTGTCCTTCTCAGGTTATCACATCAGGATGCACACAATGTCCAGCTGTCCCTCATCGGTGATATTAACTTTAATCACCCTATTGATAGTTTTCTGATTTGCCCACTAGGTAATTACTGTTCCACTTTCTCCCCTGAAACTAATAAATAGTCTGTGTGAGACACTTTGAAGTCATGCTAATATCCAGCTACTCATCAAGATTCCCCTCTAGATTTAGCCTCCATTGATGAAATTTGTCTGATCCAATCTTTAATAAAATACTTGCAAAATTATAATTTTCCAATTCTGACCCTCCCTCCACATCTGCTGTCAGCTCTCAGAATTCTACTTCAAGCAAAATGCCACTTATTTACTTGCTTGTTATCCACATGGAGCTATGAATTTGTTTAATAGTTTATAATTTGTAATAAAAATTTAATCGAATGATTTATTCATTTATTCAGTGCATTTTTATTGAGTACTACAATATACCAGGTTCTCTAGTATGTTTTAGAGATACAACTGTGAGCAAAAAGAATAAAACTTGCCTTTTCCCATACATATATACATATTATTTATTTATTTTTTGTGTGTGGTACTGGGGATGGAACCCAGGGGCATTCTACCTCTGAGCTACAACCCCAGCCCTATTTTATTCTTTTATTTTTGAAACAGGATCTCACTAATTTGCGGAGGGCCTCACCAAGTTGCTGAGGTTGGCTGTGAATCTGCGATCCTCCTGTCTCAGCCTCCCAAGTACTGGGATTACAAGTGTGTGCCACCACGCCCGATTTATTTATTATTTATGTACAGAGATTTGAGGATAGTTACAATCTAGGAGAACCTTTATAAATGTTATTGGTTTGGGGGTCATTTTCCATGATTCTCTTACATCTGGTTTGCAGCAGCATCTTGACTGGGCCATAGCACACCCCAGCTATTGTTACTTTCATGGGTCTCTCCTTTGGATTTGATATTTCCAAGCCAATTACTGAGTGAGAGGAATTCTACAAAGGGTTACCAAAGATAAAATATCCACACAAAAGCACTGTATACTAAATATAAACTTTATTTAATAAGAAGAATGCACCATGGGCTAGGACATGGAAAACACTGGTGGACAAGACCCACAGTACCACTTCCCATAGGAAGGTAGATTTGGAAGAAGGATACAACCAAGTAATTAGACAAAGTATTGTGAGCAAGAGGATTCTAGCTTAGATATGTGCAGGCAGGACGAGGGGGCAGAAAAGGCTTTCTAAAAGTGAACCTGAAACTTAAAGAATGCAACAGGTTATCCAGCGCCTATAAGCTGCTCCTTACATCCAGATACAGCAATTGCAAAATCACAAAGAAAGTGGGGCATACACTCTGATTCCCTAATTTACCACTCTACCCCCAGTTTCTGGTACATAGTTGATAGTAAAGTATTTTGCAAAGAGTGAATGGGTACATGCCTAAGGGATATTTTGTTCTCAGAAGAAATGATAACCTTGACAAAATTCAATATAAAACTCTTTATACAATATTTACTATATGAGATTCTACTCTCCTCAAGTTTGCATCCATACCATAGTTTTAATTACATGTGGAAGAGAAGGATAGAGTGTCTTAAGAGTATACTGGTATTAAAATGCTTTTGCTGATGCCTTTAAACAGATGAGTTATAAAGCACATTATTTATACCTAAATGTACTGGCTTCTGTCACCCATTTAATTTTTCCAATTAACTGAAAGCCAGGTTGACTTGGCTTGGGTTCACTCTTGTGGGCAAAATTTAGCATCCTGGGTATTGATTAATTAGTGATGAGTCATTTAGCTTATAAGAGCACGAATCACATGATGGCAAATTTAGAGGATGAAAATTAGGTCACCTGGTAGCAATGCATCCAAATGCTGTTCTTTGTTATTTAAAATGTCACTGCCAGAATGGACCGAATAGAGGCAGCAGGGGGAATCCAAGGCATGTGTTTCTTCCTTCCTCTCCTATCTCTTTTATCCAATTCTAACTCCCGTCTCCCTTGACCCTTCTCTGGGGCCATTGCCATTCACTAGTTTGTGTTGGGTGAGACCCAGGAAATGGCAATATAATGAGCAGGATACATGTGCAATGGATTTTTGTGTCAATAGGACTTAGGTGTTTATTTGTATGAAAAACTTAACCTGTTGCTTGTTGTCTACCATGATCACATGGGAAACTTAGGGAAGTTCAGGAATATAATCTCCTCAAGGTAACATGAGTTTGAATTTCAAAATCAGATGTTGGTACTCAGTTTCCAGTGCTGCTACTTACTACTTTGAATGCATCAGATTCTTTACTGTAAAGTGCGGGTTTAAAAAATGCCTACACCACAGGATTGTTATGAGAATAAATGAATTCATATATGTAAAGCATTTAGTGTGGCAACGCTGGGATGCTCTCTAAGCCTCACCTAAGCATCATGATTCCCAAAAATAGGATTGCCAAAGGCCTAGACAGCACTGAGTAGTCCCCCTGATTGAATGTGCCCATTCATGTGAATAGTTTTTATTGACCAAGCAATTAGCCTATGCTTCCTTCTTGTCTGGTGTTCAGGACCTAGAATGTCTTGCATAATCAGTTACGATACACCAATCAAAAACAAGAAATGTGTATAACTGAGAAAGTATTATTGGTAGCTCACCGTGGTCATATTTCTGTCCTAGATACTGATGTGCATGTCAGTACAACTTGATTTCCCCTTCGGAGAACTTAAGTCTGGTTAATGGAGACACATCATGGACATATGTCAAGTGGCTAGCATGAAAGGCAGTGGAGGATACCTGCTGGGATCCAGAATCCCAGTTAGACAGATGTGTTACTAAAACATTTTAATTTTCCAAAGGAAGACATAATTTTAAAAGCAGTTTCCAGAACAAGATTTATGGTGCCTGTGAATGTCTCTAGCCAAGGGCCTGGCCTAAGAGAGGAAGACTGCGTTTCATGCTTTTTTCTTTAGACTTTTCCATTGGTTGAATTTGTTTCTACAATAGGCATTTCATATTTTTTTTTTACTCTGAAAACTGATGGAATAATTTATTTAAGTGAAAATGTTTTGAAGACAATTCCCTGAAAAAAATCAATTTATCTCATACTAATGGCTTTTTACCTGATAGTTATATAATTTGTTTCCCTCATTACAAATGAAAATTATGCAATTAATTAAGGTAAGCATTTGCTATACTCATACTTTTTATTTAATTTTGGATGATAAACACCCCATCCATATGTTACTTGCTCTGAAAAAAAATATATAAAAATAGGTCAACTTCCAGGATCTTATTTGATGTAAGAATTTAAACTGTTTCCAAGGTAACCAATCATATCTCTTGAAAGCTTAGATAAGCTTGTACCTCTTCCTTCATTTCGAATTCTCAGCTCTTTTCATTTTCTTGTGGAAACCTTGAACTTCTCTCTCTCTCTCTTTCTCTCTCTCTCTCTCTCTCTCTCTCTCACACACACACACACACACACACACACACACAGACACTCCTGACTGCTTGCTTTCCATCAAGGACAAAAGATAATAGATACAACAAAACTAAATATATACTTATTGATCTTTGACTGTTTAATGCAGCTGTGTTATCTTTTCTATCTTTATATATAATAAATGATGACAACCAAATGCCATGTTATTGTTCATAAGAGGAAGCATATTAATTTTGCATGAATTCCCAGGTAACTGCTCTTCTATTTATAACCTTTCTTTGTTATTGTTTGTTTTGTTTTTTTTTCCAGCATAGATACTAAAGACCAAGAATATGTCAATAGTGCTTGGCAAAATAATACTTTTTGCTTAGTTTGCTAGAACAGTATTGTCCAGGAAAAATATAATGTGAGCCCCATATGTAATTTCTGGTTCCCTAGAAACCACATTTGCAAGCAAACAGAAATAGGTAAAGTTAATTTTAAATATATTTTATTTAACCAATTCAGATAAAATACTATAGTTTCAACATGTAATCAATGTGAAAAATTATTGAAATATTTTGCAATTTTTGTACTAAGTTTTGAAAATCTGTGTGCACTCTATATGTCCAGTAAATGTCAATTTGTATTAGCTAGTGCAAATCCTTAATAGCATACTTACCTGAAGGTGAGCACATTGAAAAAACAGAGATCTAAACAATGGTTCTTACTTCCTTAAAGCTGATAATGTCATTTTATCACTTGGATATTTATATATGTTAGTTTTCATGTTGCAGGGTTTTCCTTCCTTCCCGAAATTTGGTTCATCAACAAGTTAAATTGACTTCCTTAATGGAAAATTTTTATTTTTACTTTTCATAGATATTTATACTTTTGGTGAATTTTTCTACCAATAACTAGCCATCTGATGAAACTATAATATACATAAGTTTTATTTAGCATATCTTAAAAGACAATTTTCAGAAAATGGTAAAATTATAACTTTCATATAGATATAAAATAAATACACATTAAAAAAATTAGTCATATGATATGAGAGAACCAAAACAGAAAGCTGTTAAAACGGGTTCAAAGGAAAAGTAAAAGATGAAAAATTTTATATGGAGTACTGCAATGTTGAGATGAATTGTAAATCATGACAAAATTGTATTTTTGTACAGGAGGGAGGAAGTCAATAAGTTACAACCAAATAGGATGGAATTTATATAGCTATCAGTTACATGTAATTTACAAAGTGTTGTGAAGTAGCTTTAAAACACACACAACACCAAAAAAAAAACCAGTGACTACCTAATGTAAAAGGGTTCTCATGGTTCTCCACTGAAACATGAAATTTTTGCTATATACTGTGATAATCCATTTAAAGCCACCTGAGCATTAGATCCTAGCTTTGCTTTGCCTCAAAATTGTAAAACCACCTTGGGCCAGTCAGAGAGATTATGCTTCATTTTGCTCATTGATAAACCAAGAAATAGCATTGCATGTTCTCTAAGTCTCTTTCTAGTAATGTGATTCTTTGAAAGGAAGGTCTCCAAAAGTACATTTTTACCTAACCACCTCCCCCATAGACACAGAAACACAGGGCAACAGAGCAGGCTCCATCCAGAAATCAACCTCACAACACTAGATGAATAGGTCTGGTGCTGTTCAAGCAGTTTCCCCACCCTCTCTTGATGTCATTGAATATTATTATAAGAGTTTGCAAATTGTCACAGAGGAACAGGATGACCAAGTTCCTCACAATTTCCAGTGGCGCATGCCTGTAATCCCAATACTTGGGAGGCTGAGACAGGAGGATCGCAGATTCAAGGACAGCATGTGGTAACTTAGTGAGACCCAAACACCTAATCTTATCATGATCAATATATGTTGAGTAATCTTCCATGCCCCTTTTTACGTGTATGTTTACAATCAGATATATAATCAGATGTCAATGGAATCTTATTAAGCATATTACTTTTAAAATTCACATTATTATGCAGAACATATCATGAATATGTTTCCATGTCAGTATAGTCATATTCCATCCTTTTAAATGGCCATACAATTTTCCACTGTGTGGACACACCATCTATCATCACATTTATGAATGTGAGATCAAGAGATAATACTGAAATAAAGTCTAGAAATGAGACTTCCAGCCAAGGAAAGAATCCAGAGATAAAGCTACCTTGTAGCAGCAGAAATTTTGAGAAAGGATAATGTAAAGTCCCCTCAAGGCAGCAAGTGGCCAAGTGAGGAGATGGAATACCCAGCAGTTCTGTTGTCAAGAAGGTCAGTGTGTTGTCAAGAAGGTCAGGTGTGAACCCGAGGTCTCTGGTGGTATTGAATCTGAACGGTAGACTCAGCTCAGCTAGGGAGATGCTCAGAGCCTTCAGACTAGATAAAAGCATGATGCAGGGGCATGAAGGCAAGACACTGCTGTTCTGGTATAGATGAATGCAGGCTAGGATGTTGAGTCTGATATACCAAAGGCCACAGAAGCCAGGAGGCATCAGGCAGGAGCTGATTCCAAACTTGCAGGTGAGTAGTCAAAATACAGTTGAAGGAGTTGAAGGAAGGAGTGGGAAGGAGAGCATCTCTGAATCTAAAGCACAGATGTGGGCCCACAATTCCTGCACCATGCCATGGAAAGCTCTACCCGTGGACAGATGAGGGCCATTTCCTATGCTCTGCTGCCCAGGGTAGGCTGAATTCTTCTGGTGCTGCTAATATAAGAGAAAACAGAGTCATCTGTGGATTCTTCACAGATCCTACAACAGGACATTTTGTAAAGAGGATGAGCAGTTTTTTTCATGAGTCAAAGTGATGCAGGCAGCCAGACTTCAGAAATTAGGCCAAAGTCATTCACTCGCTAATTCTCAGCTCTGAAAGGTGAGCTGAGACGATGCCAAGCACTCAAGTTTTATTTCATTATACAGTTCTGGCAGGCACCCAGCCACTAGATATACTTAACCTTATTCTAAACACTTGTTTCATTCATTCATTCCTTCAATAAATATTTATCGAGCACCTGGTCGGTGTCAGACACTCTGCTGTATGCTGCAAAGAGATAAATAAAACACAGTCCTTGGTCATTTCAAGTTACAAGGGAAATAATATTTTGCTGTATTTTCAAGAAACAGAGGTGATGCAGAGTGATAAGAGTGATGCATAACATTAAGTGATAATGAGTGCCTAGGAGGCTGCCCTAGACTAGGTGGGCCTCTCTGAGGGACTGACATTTAAGCTGAACTTGATTGACAAAAAGGAGCCCGGCTCTGGGACAGAGGATTCCAGCTCACAGACTGTGCAAGACCATGGCTAGACCATGTGCAGTGAACCTGCAGAACAGTGAGAAGGGGAGTGTAGCTGAAGGAGAAGGCAGGGTAGAAGGAGTGTAGCTGAAGGAGTGGCAGGGTGGAAGGAGACAGTGAAAGGCAGGGGCCTGCCATGAGCCTGCTGGCTTTGAAATGCATGCAGGGTATGCAGCCAAAGCTAAGGAGTGAGCTGGGGGCACTTGGGATCAACTAGGTGCTCCAAACCTAAGGAAAAATGACTCCTGATCCCCATGTCACTCTCCCCATAATAATCATCAGGGCACTGCTGAGAAAAGTTTAAATTCTACTCTGTCTGCATCTGATTTCATAAGTGTATTTCCTCTATTTCTATGAAATTGGATAGATCTGTTAGTCACTCATTGAAGAAAAATTGCTGAGTACTTACTGTCTGCCAGGCACCAACAGGTGACAAAAAAATAAGAATACAAACAAACAAGCAAATAAAATGAATAAGTAATACAGTACTGGGTGGTGATATATACTACAAAGAAAATAAGGTTGAGTAAAGGGATGTGGCCTAGAATCTACAGTGGACCTGTGTCTGGACTGACGCTTGGACAGAGGTGAGAATGGTGGGAAGATGCCGACCTTGTGAAGATTGTGGGTGGTGGGAGGCATTCCAGGAGGAGGGGACAGGAGGCCTCAGAACTGCAGCCAGGAGCTTGCTGAGTCCAGGGAGCTGCAAGGACTCCAGAGTAGACAGAGAGCAAGAGCAGGAACATCATAGGTAACAAGGGTTGAGTGATGGGGAGTCTTTACCCCATGGTCACTCTCTGTGTGCTGGGAAGTGCCAAGTATCTGAGCCCATTTTCTGCTACTATCACAGAATGCTTGAGACTGGATGAACATAACTAACACAAATTCATTGGCTCACAGCTCTGGAGGCTGGGAAGTCTAAAATCAAGGCAACATCATCTGGCGAGGGCCTTCTTGCTTGTCATCCCTTGGTGAAAGGCAGGAAAGAGTGTAAGAGAGCAAACCTGATTCCTTTGACCCCTTTTTACAGTGACATCAATCTATTTGACCTAAGCACTCCCATTAGGCCCCACCTCCCAATGCTGCCACACTGGTTATTAAGTTTTCAACACATGAATTCTGGGGGAATTCAGCATCAGTGGACTGTCATAAGACTTGCACTTTAGGCCGGGCATGGTGGCGCACACTTGTAATCCCAGTACTTGGGAGGCTGAGACCGGAGGATCCAGGTTTGTGGCCAGCCTCAGCTGCTTAGTGAGGCCCTCTGCAACTTAGTGAGACCCGGTTTCAAAATAAAGTATAAAAAAAACAGGGCCAGGGGTATAGCTCGGAGGTAGAACACCCCTAGGTTCAATCCCCGGTACTGCAAAAAAGAAAAAAAATAAGACTTGCACTTTGATAAGATCATTCCCACTGCTGGGGGGAGATCAGATTGTGGGAATCCAAGAAAGGAAAGCAGGAGGCCAATTAAGAGAATGCAACTCTAGTTCTGCGTGATGTGATCGGAGCTGAGGCAAAGCTGCAGCACTGAAGGAAGGGAGAAGTGGTCAGCTTCAGATGACATGGTGAAAGTAAATCTGCAGGGATTGAGGATGACAGGGGAGAGCATGGCTGTGAGCTCCTGGGTAGATGATGGTGGCAGTCATGGGCGAGGAGCCCCAGGGAGGAGCATCTTGGGCTGGCGGTGGAAATCAAAGGTGACTGTAGAGGTGCATTGCTGGGACTGTACCTTGGACAGCTCACATTTGCAATTTCAGTTGAATGTTCAAGCAGGAATGTTGAGTTGGCAGTTAGATACTTGAGTGTGTAGTTCAGGAAAGAAGTCAGGGTTAGATATAATGCAAGGAGTCATCAGCATTCAAGTCTGTGCACACTGGTGCTTCCTTCTTAGCACAGACGGCAGAAGGATATGCTGAGCACATGCTATTCCTCCCTGGTGCTCATTCTTCTCCGGGAGAAGAGATGATACTGGGAAAACTACATCTGCCCGAAAAAAAATATAAATATAATCCACACATACATATCTTTAACAAAAAACAAAAAGAAGGATTGACAGAACTTGACTTGATTAAAGGAAGCTTTGAAGTTCTGACTTCATCTTTCAATGCATAATTTTATTACGTTCAGACCTTTTATTTCATTCTGCTTTTATGAACCTGCTATTCAATTGCATCCTCATATAAATAACTTCTATCAGGAGGTGAAATAGCTTATGCACGTTCCCTTAAGAGAAATTTAATCATGTGCAAGATTCTTCAAGATATGAATTTACATTTAATATTCTCCACCAGGGAATACTGGCAATATACAATGTTTCGATGAGATTATTTCTGATAAAATATGAATCTCTGAAGAGTGTTAATCAAAAATAGCAGCTAAACCACATGTAAAAATGTTCCTATACCTTAAAATCATATTCCATGAAAATCAATCTAGACACATCTAGTTTAGAATAATACAGTACACAGACAATGGTGTTGCAATTCCGTCCATCATGATAATTGTAATTATCTGTTCTGGGTTGTTTCTATGTAATTTAATTATTCACTTTAACACAGAATATTATTATTAAAGAATAAGGATGGTAATTATTAGTATGTTCTACCCTGGGGTGATAGTAGGATGTTTAATTAATGAACCATCCTCTCTCTTGCTTTATGGGTGACTCATTGATATAATGTGTGCAACATCGCAAGGCTGTTAGGTATTCTCTTTTCTATTGGATTGTCCAAATCATTTTCTCAACTAGAGTGGAAAGCAAGTCACTGTCTGTAGCCCAGAAACAGTACTGGCAAAGACACAGAATAATCAGAGGAACAGCTTGGCATGGTGTTCGTTCTGGATGACTGACAAAATGCAAAGGAAACGTGGCTTTTCAGGGCTTGAAACAAGGCTATAGCCAGCTCGGGTTCCTTCAAAACAGCCCACTTCTTTCCCTCAGACATTTCTTGTTTTTGAGGGTTTCTGAAAGACAAATTTACATAAACTTGTTATAAGAAAATGTCTTTAATAAGGCATTTTGTTATCGTTCTTTAAAGACACTGAGATCTCTTCAAATCTTTAACAGGAAGGAATGAAATTTGAAAAGCTACCATGAATTTTATTGTGCTCCATAGTCTATCCCAAAGATGCCTCATAATTAATATTAATTATCATAGTTAATCATAATAGTTTTTTACTCTAAATGTAGCATTTTATACCTTTTTAGTATTCATATAAAATTCATAGGAAACAGGTAAAGACAAAACCCAGTAGTTAAGAATATAATGGATTCTGAAGCACACTCATATACACTCACACATACAAAGATATACACATCTCAGTATAATTAATAAATTCACACTTTTGAAATAAGTAATGGTTCAAAAATAATTTTAAATACCCCAAGTGTTTTAGAAAAGACAAAAATGTTTCACTGTGTATGTAATCTGGTTGATAGAGAAATAAATGCTTCCCTACTAACATCTGAACATACACAGGACAAACTCCCAAATTTGGTGTCAGCTTCTGCATTGCCAAGATCATTTAGACAATATGCATATGTCTTCATGAACACCAGAGTCATGCACAAACTGCTAAAAAAAAGGAAATACCACTTAGCAATTACTTGTTGGAGAAAGGACAATGCTAGAGACAAGCTGAGTAATTATAATTCAGTATACATATATTTAATGATTTATATAAATATAATTCTACATATATTTTCCAGGGAAGAAATAAACATTTAACTAAATACTAGTAATTCATATGAGACAAAACCCTAAAAACTTGTGGTTTGCATAAAGAATCCATTAAAATCACAGGCTTATTTCCTTTCAGGTATGAAAGAGTAAGTAGAAAATTAAAAAAGCTTCTCTTCTTGGTTGCTTAATTTTTGTAATATGTATACCTTTAAATATTAGTTAGCAACAAATTAATAGTCAAGGTGAGTAATAAGATATTCAAAGTTTCAGACGTTAAGGGTTAGAATTCACAGGACACTCTGGGCATGGTGGCACATGCTAGTACTTGGGTGGCTGAAACAGGATGATCACAGATTTGAGGCCAGCCTCAGCAAGGGTCATAACAAGACCTTCAGCAACTTAGCAAGACCCTGTTTCAAAAAAAAAAAAAAAGCTGGGTGTGGTGGCACATGCCTTTAATCCCAGTACTTGGGAGGCTGAGACAGGAGGACCGCAGGTTTGAGGACAGCCTCAGCAATTTAGTGAGAGTCCCAGCAACCTAGCAAGACCCTGTTTCAAAACAAAAAAATAAAAAGGGTTGGGGGTGTAGCTTGGAGGTAGAATGTCTCTGGGTTCAATCCCAGAGGCATTCTACACCACCAAAAAAAAAAAAAGAAAGCAAAAAGAATTTACAGGACACAATGATAATTTCTGGAGTCTAGGCATTGTCAGGAACTTTTTTGGTAAGTAACATTTTGCAAGAACAGGTTTTAAAGTAGCAGAAATGAGAAAAGAATGATTATAGGTACACAAGTCTCAACACAGAACCAGATTAAAGTTGATATTCATGTGAATGCCTCAAGTCCAAAATGCTTCCTTATGAAGCAAAATAGCATTTGAGTATCTGTCTTCAGGGGAAATGGGAATATCTTTTTCTTTTGCTTTTTTTTCTCTCCGATTCTTTTTCCTGGCAGATGTTAATGGGAGAATCAGCCTCCCAAGGCTAGTAAGTACTGTGATCCTGTTTGTCAGAACCAAGAGAAAACAGAAGGCTTGGGAAATCAAAACTTTACTATACAGATAGAAAAGAGCAGTGATGGAATGCTGCTTGGTCAAGCAGGGGGAGTATGATAGAGGTAACCCCCAGTAAGGAGAGCCTCCTGGTTCTCCCGCCCTTCTACAGTCCTCCACACTGACTCTGGCCTGGCAATATGGAACATGCTGGCTGATGGGGCATTGGCAAGTGGGATGCAAGCAGAAGTTTGATCAGCACAACCTTGAATGGCAGGATTGGGAGAGCTGATTGCACAGTTGATCCTCCATATATCCACAGATTCAGCCAATCACAGACTAAAAATATTATGCCATTGCTGATATGTGCTGTGTACTTAGGCCTACCATGGTTGCATCTGTACTGAACATGTACAGACTCTTTTTTTCTTATCATTTCCTTATCATTCTGTAAGCAATACAGTGTCAAACTATATGGCACATTATATGAAGTATTAGAAGTAATCTAGAGATGATTTAAAGTATGCAGGAAATTGGTTGTAGGTTATATGCAAATACTACATATATAAAATGTTACACATAAAATGTTATGAAAGGGGCTTGAGCATCCCTGGAGTTTGGTATCCACAGAGGGTCCTGGAACCAATCCTTCCTACTGAAAGATGACTGTATTTTGTTAACAAGAAAAAAACTATGAACCTGATTATGGTATGTAAAAATAAATAGAGTCATATGGGGCAGGGTGGTTGGAGATCCATATAGGAGAATATTTGAGAGGAAATTGTTATCTAAATGAGCCTCTTCCTTTGTATAGAAAAGCAGAAAACCAGTGCTGGAAATAGACTCTGTGTAGTAAGAAAAAGGGAATAGTGCACCACAATGATGCAGCCTTCCCCAACCACTAGGGTTAAGGGCTGAAGCCCTAGCCAAGACTGGGTCCTCATTGTCATTTGCCATTCTGTGTTACCTCATTTCCTGACATCACATGAAAGCACACTCCAAGTATTCCCTGTGACTCTAGATAATTCTAACTATTCCAGATATCTCAGTTGCAACATAACAATCTAAATCTTTTCATTCTCATTTCCAGCATTCATAGATTGAAAATCCTAAGTTGCTTAAACATTACATGTGAGGTTAAAAAAAGACAGACAAAGAAAGAAAGAAAGAAAGAAAGAAAGAAGGCTTATTGTATAAAGAGCCATAGAAAGACAGTATGGAAAATTAAAATTGTTTTTAAGTAACAAAGAGAAACCATTATCCATTCACAGGGCCATGAAGCCAAGACCTAGCATGACAGATTCAAGGTAAGAAGGAAGGACAGCCAATAGAAGTAGGCATTTTATGCTTTTCAAGCATCACTGGCTCAATCTTGACAAAATCCCAAGAGAACAGCAGAGTCACATTTTACACCTCAGGGAGTAGAGAGTTCATGAGAGGGCCAGGTCAACAGCAGAATGAGCTGACCTGACCCAGCTTATTGACATTTTATAAACCAGTCATGTGCAGAGGTTAAGGCAAGGGGAGCCTAGGACCACAAGTCTAACCAGCTATATCTGTGGCCCAGAATGGAATGCATAGTGGTCCTAATCAATATCTAAAGTTATGGCAATGGAGACTTGTATAATAGAAAGAGGTTTGTGAAAGTCACCTCCATTAGTAGAATCATGTCCTAGAGAATCTAAATAAGGGTCTCTCCTAAATGAACTTGGAGTCATATTAGAGTCATCCTCTCTCAGAAAACTACCATTGCCTGTTCCAGAAACAAAACAAGTATGACCCATCACAGAGTGGGCCAGAAATGTCTTTAGGATGGTAAAGGATCAGCTTCTAAGATGTCACTGTGTGAAAGTTACATGGGTATCTCTTTTGGGTAATTCATGGAGAGTGAGGAGAAAAGAACCCAGTGAATATACATTAGCATTTCTGGTCTCCAATTTGTGGAGCAATTCATACACTTGATTGAGATACTCTTAATTGAGGCCAGTACTGATGCAAGAGCCCTGGAGGGCTGCTGCTGTCAATCAGTGGCATTTCTCCAAACCAGGTGAAGAGTGTGAAGGCGAAGAGGCAGTGAACTGTGAGGTTTAGGGACTGATCAGTTGACTCCCCTGCTCCCTGGTCCTCCCACAGCATCCTGTCCTAGCTATCCCCGGGACTGATGTGTTCCAACCATCTGCTTTTCTCTGATTCTGCTTGCAGGCTGGAACTGCCGCTGGAGAAAATCATGTACCTGTGCCAGTTGGCACCAGGACAACCTCAGCTGGGCCTCCACACTGCTCAGCAGTCTGTGCACGTGTCCTAACCATCTTCCATTTACAGTGTCCAGAGCAGCTGCTCCAATCTCTTTCCACTCAAGCTCCCTGTAGCTCTCCTCCCCCTTGCTACTGGCTCACTGAGAATATAGAGGGCATCACCTCTACACCTCTGTGACCCCACACATAGCAGGTGTGTAATCAATCAATAAATGAATAAACGAATTCATTACTGAATGTAATGGGTGAGAGCCAGTTTCTCTTCCTTCCTAACCTGTTATCAGGGCCTCTCCTTGCTTCCTCCACATCTACCTAGGAGAGAGAATTCTCTTTCTGCCTTTTCAGGGCCAGCTTTCTGCCTAAGCTCGCGATTCTATCTGCCCCCTTCTCTCCCAGGACCAGGCTCCATCCTTTATGTACGCTATCTTCTGTATCTCTCTTTCCATCTTCTCTGGCCCACACACATTTCAGTCCATGCTCTCTGTCTTTGTCTCTGTCAGTATTACTGAACACCTCTGATGTGCTGAGCACTAATCTCAGCACTACAGAGATGTCAGTGAGGGAAAATATTTAAAACTTCTGCCCTTTAATGGAGAGGAGGCAGATAACATCCTAAGATGAGAAACAAATAAATTGAAAATAGGTGTTTATAAATGACTGAGGTGAAAAATAACTAGGGAATGGAGGCAAAGTATACTAGAGAGGTATGTGGATGCTACTTGCAATAGAGCAGCAGGTGTAGGTGATATTCAAACCAGGTTCTGAAGGAACTAAAGGAGTAAGCTGGTGGGAAACCTGCATTTGAAGCAGACAGAATAGGCAATATGCAGATCCTTTGGCAGAGCAGGACGATCTTAGCATGAGTCAAAGAGCAACCAGGAGCTGGGTGTAGTGGCACATGCCTAGAATCCCAGTACTTGTGAGGCTGGACAGGAGACTCAGGTTTGAGACCATCCTCAGCAACTTAGCGAGGCCCTCTGCAACTTAGTGAGACCCTGTTTCAAAATAAAAAATAAAATAGGGCTGGAGGTATAGCTCAGAGGTGGAATGCCCCTGGGTTAATCCCCAGTAACACACACACACACACACACACACACACACA
>PVJS01019574.1:0-32500 GCA_004027185.1 Glis glis
CTCTCTCTCTCTCTCTCTACCTAGTGAGGTCCTCCGCAACTTCGTGAGACCCGGTTTCAAAATAAAGTATAAAAAAATAGGGCTGGGGGTGTAGCGCGGAAGTAGAACGCCCCTGGGTTCAATCCCTGGTACCGCAAAAAAAAAAAAGAATAAAAAATAGACTACAATGCACCAATAAAAACATATTAAAAAAAGAATAAAATAGGGCTGGGGTGGAGCTCGGAGGTAGAATGCCCCTGGGTCCCATCCCTAGCACTGCAAAAAAAAAAAAAAAAAAAAAGCCCAAAAATAATTAGTGTGTGTGTGGAGGGGGGTAACTGGGGTTTGAACCCAGGGGCTTTCTACCTCAGAGCTATACCCCCAGCCCTTTCTATTTTGAAACGGGTCTTACTAAGTTGCTGAGGTTGGTTTTGAAACTGTAATCATCCTGTCTCAACCTCCCAGGTACTGTATAACCCAAGTTATTTCAATAAATATTTTGAGACTCTATACTATGTGCAAGACATACAGTGGTGTCAAGAAGTAAATGGCCCTCAATATTCACAGTTTTCGACATGGAAATTTGTACTGAAAACTCTTGGTCATGCTCATAGGATTTTTACACACAGGGGTTTTCCTTTTTCATATGTATTGTCTGTAATTTCACTTTTTTTGTCGTTCTTTATTTTTTTGGCACTGGGGATTGAACCCAGGGGCATTCTACCTCTGAGCTACACCCCCAGCCCTATCTAAGTTGCGGAGGGCCTCACTAAATAGCTGAGGCTGGCCGTGAACCTGGATCCTCCGGTCTCAGCCTCCCAAGTACTGGGATTACAAGCGTGTGCCACCACGCCCGGCTTTTTTGTTGTTCTTTAAATTAGGAATTGCTTATATGTTGGTAATACTAAATTTCCAAGAGAACAAAATTCATTTGGCTATACATTTGCTAATTTATGAATTTTACATGTGGTGAAAAAAATAAATTATACATTTTGCTTTAGGAACTGTTGAGACAAATTACCTCCAAATGCCTTTTTTAAAAAATGCTGTGCAGGGCATAGTGGTGCATTCCTGTAATCCCAGTACTTGGAAGACTGAGACTAGAGGATGGAAAGTTCAGGGCCATCCTGGGTAACTTAGTGAGACTATTTTAAAAAATTAAAAAGTAGAGATGGGGGTGTAGCTCAGTGGTAGAGCACCCCTGGGTTCAATCCCAGGTACCATATACAGAAATTTCTGAATATTGAACAACTCTACGTTCACTAAAACTAGTAAGACTTTCTTTATAGTATGGATCTTTTGGTGAAGTATATGAAATTAGTGATCAAGACTTTCTAACCTGTATTTTGCTGGCTTTTCTTCAGAATTAACATTCTGCTGTGACAAAATAGGTATCATATTTGTATATAATCATTATGTTCTTAATGTCCTCTACTGAAAGAAATCACCGAGTACTAATACTGATGATGGTCATTAAGTCATTTAAATCTCAAAGTCAAGAACACTTATAATCTACTGAGTATGCAAATAGATTCAAGTTACCTTCCAACAAATAAGAGAGGTTCTATCTGTTGAAACCCAGACATTCCAAATAAATTGAATGACACAGTTCAGGGATTTCTCAAATTGATTATATAGGACAAATTAGCCTCTGGTATGAGATCTATGGAAATATAACAAGATTTTGGCATTGATGGAATGTTTCCCATATGAATTAAATATAAATTTCTCATGCAACTCATCTCTGATGAGGGTTTTTGTTTGTTTTGTTATTACTGAGGATTGAATTCTGGGGTGTTCTACCTCTGAGCTATATATATCCTTCACCTGATTTTATTTTTTATTTTGTAACAGGGTCTTGCTAAGGATGAGGATGTTTTGAGAAAAATTCAAGAATTCATGTTATCTCATTCATAGCATTTTACCCTGATTTCCCCTAATTGATGAACAATCAGCAAATCCTTTCCCAAATTAATAGATTGCATTATGAATTCTCTGATGATGGGTATATTGTGAGCCTTGTCAAAAGACCTTCACATATATCACTTCTTGGGTTTCTTAAAAGAAGGAATTAACTGACTTCCCTTAATCATGATTAGAGCCTTTCTTATATTTTAATATAATAAGTTTCCACAATAGTGAAATAAAGTGAGAGCTTGGAGAAAATGCCATCTCTAAGTCTTTATGCTCATAGGATTTCTCAAAAGTTAGATATTCTGGTGTTGAGTCACAGGTAGAAGTGCTCCCAAAGTCTGTCCATTCATAGAGATTCTCACCATTGTGGATTTTCTGCTCAGTAAAATATGAATGGTGACTAGATCTAGCCATTGCTCTATATTCACAGCATTCTACATCAGTATGAATTTTCCTATGTATAGGCCGTGAGCCACAAATAAAGGATTTCCCCCACTCTTTACATTTATAAGTTCCTCACTTGTATGCATTCTCTGATGTTAAGTGGTGAACTCCAGAGAAAGGCTTTTCCACATTCCTCACGTTCATTTAGTCTCTTTCCAGTATTTTCTAATTTCTGAATCACGAAGAAAGGTCTTTCACTGTATAATAGCTTCTCTCACCAGTATGACTTTCTGGAGGTCGATTAGACTCTGCACCATGAAGAAAGGTCTTTCCACATTCCTTACATTCATAGTTTCTTCTCATGAATTTTCTCATATTGAACAAGATATGAAGCCCAAATAAAAGTCTTCTCACATTGCTTACATAGTTTCCTGCCAGTATGAATTCCTGATGTTGAACAAGGTGTGAATTCTAGACGTAGGCTTTCCCACATTTTTCACATTGATAGGGTTTCCCACCAACATGAACGTACTAATGTTGGGCAAGATTTGCACCATGAATAAAAGCTTTTCCACATTCCTTATACTTAGTGATATATCATTATGAATTTTTTTTCTTGTGAACTGGAGTCTGAACCCAGGGACATTTTACCACTAAGGTACATCCCCTAGACCTTTTTGTTTATTGTGAGACAGTGTCACAAAGTTGCAAATGCTGCCCTCAAATTTGCAATCCTGCCTCAGCCTCCCAAGTGGCTGGGATTACAGGCATGCACCACCATGCCTGTCTGAATTTTCATAAACATACAAACATACATACATACACATATTTTGTGGAGAGATTTATTATATAACTCATTACATGCTATATGACAAAGGTATGGTTTTGGTGATCTCTCACAAAAGGGTGCTCACAACAGTATGACTTATCTTTTGGTATGATAATTAAAGTATAAATTAGTCAAAATGAGTTCTAAGAATATAAGCATGAAAAGTAAAATTTGCATTAGGTAAAGTTATATACACAAGATAGTCATCAGCCAAAACCATGGGAAAATTAAAAACGATATAATCTATGATTATGTTGGGATATTTGGAGAAATCTTCTCAGTAATGAAAATTACATTAATCTACAAATTGATTGGAACATTATGAAACTCTTTCTTAAAAAGATGTAAAGGTCTAGCCCAGTGGTGACTCATAGCTGTAAACCCAGCACTTAGGAGGCTGAGACAGGAGGATCACAGGTTCAAGACCAACCTCTGCACGTACCAAGACTCTTAGCAACCTAGTGAGACCCTGTTTTAAAAAAGAAAGGGGTCTGGGGGTGTGTAGCTCAGAGATAGAATGCTCCTGGGTTCAATCCCCAGTACCCCACACACATATACAAAGATGTACATGCTGGGCATGGTGGCACCTGCCTGTGATCCCAGTACTTAGGAGGATGAGAAAGGAGGATTGCAGTTTCAAGATCAGCCTCACCAACTTAGCAAGACCCTGTTTCAAAATAAAAAATCAAAAAGAGGTGGGGTGTAGCTCAGAGGTAAAATATCCCTGGGTTCAACTACCAGTACCAAAAACAAAACAAAAAAAGATCTACAGATTGAAGGTTGAGATTGGAAGATTGCAGGTTTGAGGTCAGCACATGATAATTTAGCAAGACCTTGTTTCAAAATAAAGTAAAAAGAAAAAAAAGTAAATAAGACTGAGGGTGATCCTCAAAGATAGAGTGCCGCCTCACAACTCCATGGGTTTAATCCTCAGTACCACAAAAACAAAATAAAAGAGGTACAGAAATCTTAACTAGAGAAAATATACATCAAAAAGTAACAAAAAAAATTCACACAAAAAGTGTTCTTTCTAGCAAGGCGTGGTGGTGCATGCTTGTAATCCCAGTACTTGGGAGGCTGAGACTGGAGGATCGCAAGTTTACGGCCAGCCTCAGCTACTTAGTGAGGCCCTCCGCAACTTAGTGAGACCCTGTTTCAAAAATAAAGAACAGAGCCGGGCGTGGTGGTGCACACTTGTAATCCCAGTACTTTGGGAGGCGGAGACCAGAGGATCCGGGTTCGCAGCCAGCCTCAGCTCGCACATGCGCTCTCTCTCTCTCTCTCTCTCTCCCTCTCCCTCTCTCTGCTTAATGAGGCCCTCCGCAACTTCGTGAGACCCGGTCTCAAAATAAAGTATAAAAAATAGGGCCGGGGGCGTAGCGCAGAGGTAGAACGCCCCTGCGTTCAATCCCCGGTACCGCAAAATAATAATAATAATAATAAAGAACAAAAAAATAGGGCTGGGGATGTAGCTTGGAGGTAGAATGCCCCTGGGTTCAATCTCCACTACCGCAAAAAAAAAGTGTTCTTTCTTCAGAAAAAAAGGGCAGATGGATTATATACATCTGGAATATACATATCTAGTACATGAGGTCAATAGGAAAATCCCAACTGTTTGTGTGTGTGATACTGGGGATTTAACCCAGGGGCATTCTGCCTTCAGGCTATACCTCCAACCCTATTTTAATTATTACTTTGAAACAGGGTTTTACTAAGTTGCCTGTCTCAGTCAAGTACTAAGATTACAGGCATGTGCCACCACACTCCACACCAACTGTTAATATAAATCCATTTTTAATGTCCCATTAGCCAAAATTATACATTAAATTTCCGGGCATATGAGAAATACATTTCTCTTCCTTTTTTTTTTTTTTTTTTTTTGCAGTACCGGGGATTGAACCCAGGGACATTCTACCTCTGAGCTACACCCCCAGCCCTATTTTTTAGCCTTTATTGAAACCGGGTCTCACGAAGTTGCGGAGGGCCTCACTAAGTAGCTGAGGCTGGCTGCGAACCCGGATCCTCCGGTCTCCGCCTCCCAAGTACTGGGATTACAAGCGTGCGCCACCACGCCCGGCTTGAGAAATACATTTCAATTCACCCATGGATCTAACACAGTTCAAAATGAAAAGAAAAAGAAAAAAATTACTACATGATTTGAGAAAGGCCATATTGATTAAAGTTATACACTGTTGCTTAAGCAAAACTTACAGAATTATGTTGCCTCAATAGTCTTTATTGTGGTACTGGGGATTGAACCCAGAGACAGTCTACCATTGATCTACACCCCCAGGCCTTTAAAAAAATTTTTTAAAGCTGGGCATGGTGGTGTATGCTTGTAATCCCAGTATTTGGGAGGCTAAGACATGAGGATCGCAGGTTCATGGCCAGCCTCAGCAACTTAGTGAGACCCTGTTTCAAAATAAAAGAATAAAATAGGGTTAGGGGTATAGCTCAGATGTAGAATGTCCCTGGTTTCTATCCCCAGGAACACACACACACACACACACACACACACACACACACACAGACACACAAAAGGGTCTCACTAAGTTGGTGCATGCTGGTTTCAAACCTGTGATCCTCCTGTCTCAGCCTCCCATGTACTGGAATTACAGGCATTATATGCATATATATCTCCAGACATCTTCTTTAAGAATGAACCATTAACACAATGTATTTACAACTTTTATCACAGTCCGTTCAGACTGTATATTTTTCTGGAGTATTCTAGGCAAATCCATTTGAATCAAGCTTTGTATTGTTTATAGCATTTTACTACATAAGCAATTTTCTAGGACTCAATCTATTCATTACAACTTACAATTTTCTTGTATTTTTTACATTCACAGAATTCTGTTCCAGTGTGCATTCTTACACATGGGACAAATGAGTTCTGTACATCTTTTATTCAGTTTCTCTACATACTGGATTTCCTTTTATATCTATGAATTGAACCGTGGTGACTAGAGGCATTCCCACACACTTTACATTGATGAATTCTCTCTACCACACAATCTCACATTTGCTAGAAACTGTATAATAAAGCCTTTCCCCATTCTATATTTGGGTTACACCCTCCTGTGAGTTCTTTCAGGTCTGTGAAAGGCACTGGAATGGTTGAAGGCTTTCCCACATTGTTTACATTCTTGGTGCTTCTCTGCAGGGTGTCATTTATGCTTCTAAAAACACTGGAGATAACCAAGGGATTCCAATGTTCATTTCCTTCTATCACTTCTCTATATTCCCGAGTCGTATCATCTGTGTTCATCATGAGGTGAAGGATGAATTACCAATGAAGATATCTCCACACACATGGCTTTGACCTGTTTTTACTCGAGGAAGAAGTTTTTCACTGTAGGATCTGCAATCTTGCTGAAGATTTCTCCATATTGATTCCCTTCTCTATGTTTACAGTGTCTCCGGACCACTTGACTTTTATAGATGCCAGGTTCCCGAAGGTTTCCCACATCACATCTCTGTAGAGCTTCTTTTGTAAAGGATCCAGCAAAGCCCACTCCTCTAGGGTAAAGCTGAGCGCCACATCCTCAAAGGTCACCGACTCCATTTTGGGGTTCCCAGTTCCCTCAGCCTCCTCCCCACAGCTCCTGTGATCAGTGCAGTTCATACTATGAGGAAGGGTGAGCCATATGGCTCTTCTTTCATCAGCTGAGATGGTGTCTGGGGTATGGCAGTGCCAGAAAGCACCCGTAAGAATTTTCTGACGTTGAGTTATGTGAGATCCACGAGTAAAAGCTTTCCCACACGCCTTACATGCATAAGCTTTTCCATCAGTATGAATTCTTTGATGTTTAATAAGATGTGATCGCTGACTAAAGGCCTTTCTACACTCATTACATTCATAGGGCTTCTCACCAGTATGAATTCTCTGGTGTCGAGTAAGGTCTGAGCCACATCTAAAGGCTTTCCCACATTCTTTACATTCATACAATTTCTCACCAGTATGAATTCGCTTATGGACACTGAGCTGTGAGTGAAATCTAAAGGCCTTCCCACATTCTTTACATTTAAAAGGTTTCTCCCCAGTATGAATTCTCCTGTGACCAGCAAGACTTGAATGCAAACTGAAAGTCCTGCCACATTCTTTACATATATATTTTTTCTTACCTGGGTGAAATGGCCAATACTGAGTAAGTTCTGAACCAGGAAGAAAGGTGTTCCCACCATCCTTACCTTCACATAATTCCTCACTAGTGTGAGTTAAATGATCTTGAACGTGGTCTGAGGCAAAACCAGAGACCTTTTCACATTTTTTATATTCAAGCAATTTCTCACCAGGATGAATTTTCTGATATTGAGTTAGATGTGAAACATGAGTAAAAGCTTTCCCACACTCCTTACATTCATAAGGTTTTTCACCAGTGTGGATTCTCTGATGTTTAATAAGATGGGATTGTTGACTAAAGGCCTTTCTACATTCGTAACATTCATAGGGCTTTTCACCAGTATGGACTCTCTGATGTCGAGTAAGGTCTGAAACAGAACTAAAAGCCTTTGGACATTCATCACATTTATAGGGCTTTTCACCAGTATGAACTCTCTGATGCCTTGTAAGGTCTGAGCCATAAGTAAAGGCCTTCCCACATTCATTACATTTTAAAGGTTTCTCCCCACTATTTATTCTCTTAGGAGTACTGAGACTCGAATGCAAATTAAAAGCCTTGCCACATTCTTTACATTCATATGCTTTCTTGCTAATGGGAACTATCTGATACTGAATAAGTTCTAAGTCATTAAGAAAGGTCTTCTCACATTCCTTACCTTCAGAGAATTTCTCACCAGTGTAAATTAACTGGTATTCAGTGTAATCTGAGGCAGAACTAAAGGCTTTTTCATATTCTTCATATTCAAGTGATTTCTCAATAGTATGAATTTTCTGATGTTGCGTTAGGCGTGAGCCACGAGTAAAAGCTTTGCCGCAGTCCTTACATTCATAAGGTTTTTCACCTGTATGTATTCTCTGATGTCGAGTAAGGTCAGAGCCACAAGTAAAGGCCTTTCTACAATTACTGCATTCATAGGGTTTCTCACCTGTATGAATTCTGTGGTGTCGAGTAAGGTCTGAGCCACAACTAAAGGCCTTCCCACATACCTTACATTCATACAATTTCTCACCAGTATGAATTCGCTTATGGACGCTAAGTTGTGAATGAAATCTAAAGGCCTTCCCACATTCTTTACATTTTAAAGGTTTCTCACCACTATGAATTCTCCTATGACAAGTAAGACTTGAATGCAAATAAAAAGCCTTGCCACATTCTTTACATTTATATGTTCTCTTACCTGTGTGAACTGTCTGGCAGTCAGTCAATTCTGCATCAGGAGGAAAGGTTTTCCCACATTCTGTATCTCCAGAGAATTTCTCACCAGTGTGAACTAACTGATGTTGAATATGGTCTGAGAGCGAACTAAAGACTTTTCCACATTCTTTACATTCATGTGGTTTCTCGCCAATATGAGTTTCCTGATGTTTAATTAGGTGTGAGCCTCGAGTGAAAGCTTTCCCACACTCCTCACATTTGTAAGGCTTTTCACCAGTGTGAATTCTCTGATGATTAATAAGATGTGAGTGCTGACTAAAGGCCTTTCTGCATTCACTACATTTATAGGGCTTTTCGCCAGTATGAATTCTCTGGTGACGAGTAAGGTCTGAGCCACATGTAAAGGCCTTTGTACATTCATTACATTTATAGGGCTTTTCACCAGTATGAACTCTCTGATGTCGAGTAAGGTTTGAGGCAGAACTAAAGGCCTTCCCGCATTCTTTACACCTTAAATCTTTCTCCACAGTCTGGATTCTGTTATGAGTAGGAAGACTTGAACGTAAACTAAAAGCACTGCCAACTTTATGTTCACGTGTTTTCTCACCAGTGTTCAGTGTCTGGCACTGAGTGAATTCTGACTCAGAAAGAATGATCTTACCACACTGCTCTTCACAGAACTTCTCACCACTTGGAATTAACTGATATTGACTATGGTCTGTTCCAAAACTAAAGGCTTTTTCACATTCTTTACACTCATGGGATTTCTCACCAGTATGAATTTTCCCATGTTGAGTTAGGTATGAACCTCGAGTAAACGTTTTCCCACACTGTTTACATTCATAAGGTTTTACACTAGTGTGAATTCTCTGATGGTTAATAAGATGTGATCTCTGACTAAAGGCTTTTTTGCATTCATTACATTCATAGGGTTTCTCACCAGTATGAATTCTCCGATGTCGAGTAAGGTCTGAGCCACATCTGAAGGCCTTTCCACATACCTTACATTCATAAGACTTCTCCCCGGTATGAATTCGCTTATGGACACTAAGTTGTGAGTGAAATCTAAAGGCCTTCCCACATTCCTTACATTTTAAAGGTTTCTCCCCAGTATGAATGTTCCTATGACCAGTAAGACTTGAACGCAAACTGAAAGCCTTGCCACATTCTGTACATTCATATTTTTTCTTACCAGTGTGAAGTGTGTGATATCGAGTAAGTTCTGAATCGGGAATAAAGGTTTTCCAACATTCCTTTTCTTCAGCAAGTTTCTCACCAGTATGAATTAACTGATGTTGCCTATAGTCTGAGCGAGAACTAAAGGTTTTTCCACATTCTTTACATTCAAGTGATTTCTCACCAGTATGAGTTTTCCGATGTTGTGTTAGTTGTGAACCACAAGTAAAAGTTTTCCCACACTCCTTACATTCGTAAGGTCTTTCACCAGTATGGATTCTATGATGCTTAATAAGATGCGACTGCTGATTAAAAGTCTTTCCGCACTTAGTACATTCATAGGGCTTTTCACCAGTATGTATTCTCTGATGTCGTGTAAGGTCTGAGCCACAAGTAAAGGCCTTTTTACAGTCGTTACATTCATAGGGCTTTTCACCAGTATGAATTCTCCGGTGTCTAATAAGGTCTGAGCCACAAATAAAGGCCTTCCCACATTCCTTACATCTGTAAGATTTCTCACCAGTATGAATTCGCTTATGGACACTAAGTTGTGAATGGACTCTAAAGGCCTTCCCACATTCCTTGCATTTAATAGGTTTCTCCCCAGTGTGAATTCTCTTATGAACAGTAAGGATTGAACGCAAACTAAAAGACTTGCCACATTCTGGACATTCATATTTTTTTTTAGCAGCATGAAGTGTCTGATATTGAGTAGGTTTTGAATCAGGAAGAAAGGTCTTCCCACATTCCTTATCTTCAATGAATTCCTCAGCAGCTTGAATTAATTGATATGGAGCATGGTCTGAGGCAGAACCAAAGGCCTTTTCACATTCTCTACATTCATTCATTCTCTTTCCTGTATTGAATCTCTGCTGTGGAATAAAAGCTGGCTGCTGGTTCACAGTAGGCATTTGTTCTTTCTGATTTGCCTGTTGTGTGTGAAACTGAACTTGACCTTCCTAATCACCTCTAAAACATAAACGTTCGCGGCTGTGGCTCAATAAATTTCCATTATTTCCCATTAGGATAATTCTCTTTCAAAAGTGCTATTTTTCTGTGATAACATGTTGATCTGACACCTGGACTGTATGGCTGAAAGACAAGAAGCAAATATATACTGTTTCACTGTCCTCAAAGACATAAAATCTCCAGTGTACATATAGCAAGGAAATCTGAAAGTAAAGCACAAAAGCAATGTTTTGTGAAAAAAATTCCCAAATTCTGGGCTGTGTGATAAAAATGGCAAAAAAATGAATAAAATTTAAAAGGAGTAAAGTTGAGTTAGGTAATGAAAGACAAAGTTTTCTTTTGATCATATTTATCTGAGAAGTTCAATAAAAACAGATTGTCCAGATACCACCTTAGTAACAGAATTAAAGGTTGTATTTTACTCACTATGGTATAATTCAACCCTAAGAACATGTTTAACATTTAAAAAATAATTCTGAAGCTGGGGGTTGTGGTGCATGCCTGTATTCGCAGTACTAGGAGGCTGAGACAAAAGGATTGAAGGTTAGATAGCCTCAGTAACTTAGTGAAACTCTCAGCAGCCTAGCAAGACCATTTCAAAACAAAATAAAAAAGGGTTGGGGGGTAGCTTGGAGATACAAGGGCCCTGGGTTCAATCCCCAGTACCGCAAAAAAACCCACAAAAAATAATAATAAATAAATAAAATATGAAACAAACTATAAGAAAATGGGAGGGGCGCTTAGGATGGAGTAAAGCGTATCACAAATTTGAGTAACCTGGAAGCACAAATGGGATTATCTAATTATATAATAAACATGGGACACATCTCACCACCTAATCCCTTCCATTTCTATAGAAATGATTACAATAGGCCGGGCGTGGTGGCGCACGCTTGTAATCCCAGTACTTTGGGAGGTGGAGACCGGAAGATCCGGGTTCGTGGCCAGCCTCAGCTCTCTTGCTCTCTTCCTGTCTCTCTCTCTCTCTACTTAGTGAGGCCCTCCGCAACTTCGTGAGACCCGGTTTCAAAATAAAGTATAAAAAATAGGGCCGGGGGTGTAGCGTGGAGGTAGAACACCCCTGCGTTCAATCCCTGGTACCGCAAAAAAAAAAAAAAAAAAGAAATGATTACAATACTGCTTCTACAGGACTTTCTCTGTAAATGGGCAGAGATAAATGCATATCCAGAATACAGAAGTCAAAGACAAATATAAACACATACTCATTCTTTCATTTGCAACCTTGTACATGTAAACATTGAACCTTCCTCATTTCCTTCACTGTGTATAGCCAAGCCTTTTTTTTTTTTTTTGCGGTACTGGGGATTGAACCCAGAGGCATTCTACCTCCAAGCTCCACCCAGCTATTTAAAAAAAAATCTTTTTTTTTTTTTTGCAGAACTGGGGATTGAACCCAGGGGCATTCTTACCTCCAAGCTACACCCCCAGCCCTATTTTGTGTTCTTTATTTTGAAACAGGGTCTCACGAAGTTGCGGAGGGCCTCACTAAGTAGCTGAGGCTGGCCGCGAACCCGGATCCTCCGGTCTCAGCCTCCCAAGCACTGGGATTACAAGCGTGCGCTACCATGCCCGGCTAAAAAAAATTTATTTTAATTTTTTTTTTTGCAGTACTGGGGATTGAATGCAGGGGCGTTCTACCTCCGTGCTACACCCCTGGCCCTATTTTTTATACTTTATTTTGAAACCGGGTCTCACGAAGTTGCGGAGGGCCTCACTAAGTAGAGAGAGAGAGAGGGAGAGAGAGAGAGAGAGAGAGAAAGCTGAGGCTGTCCGCGAACCCGGATCCTCCGATCTCCGCCTCCCAAAGTACTGGGATTACAAGCGTGCGCCACCACGCCCAGCTTTTTAAATTATTTTTGAAACAAGGCCTCACTAGGTTGTTCAGAGTCTTGCTACATTGCTGAGGGTGTCCTCAAACCTGTGATCCTCCTGTCTCAGCCTCCCAAGTACTGGGATTACAGGTATACACCATCATGCTTGGCTTAGCCAAGCCTTCTTTTGGTCACACAATTGCAACCATGGTGATCTTATTTATTCATGATGTTCTAATACTAGTAATCCATTCTACAAGCATCATCAATTTTATGCTTTCAAGGCCTTTGCGAGATTTTTTCCCCTCCTACTCAAAGCCAAAGAAAGTATCTCAAAATAGCAACAAATTTGCAAGTATTGTATAAGGCACTGTGATAAATACCTGTCATAAGGACAAGCTAAAAAGCAGGAATTTTGGGAAATAATAGAGCATCAGTGTAAAATATGGGAAGCAATCTAGTCCAGTGTCACTAAAGTATGAGGGACACTGGAATACTGTACTTAGAGTGAAGGACATAATTATGGGTGAAAGTTCAGATAGGAAAACAGTCTGGGAAATCTATCAAAGGGAGATGAATCTGTCATGAGCCAGGAATAAGTATAAGTCTTACTCTCCTGTGACTCATTTTTCATATATACTTAGGATTAAGTGATAATGTCATATTGTTATACTATAAATTTTTCCTTGGAGGACTGAATTTCTTGGGAACTGAACAAGAATTCTATCAGTGACAGAAAGGCAGTTTAATCACAAGGTATGAGCAGTAATAAACCACCACAAAAAGATGACAGACCATAGTTTCAGTTTCTACTTCTGTAAAAGATAGTAAACTAAAGCTAATCTTTGGGTCATAGGAAAATCACTGAGGTTCATAGAGCTTTCATTTTCCCCTATGAGAAGGATAAAGTATCTTTAATGAGGACTGGGAATAATAGACCACTTCTATCAATCACTTGAAACAGTGTTTAATAATTAGTAAACAATAATCATCATCATCAGGAGAAAATGGAGAATATGGAGTACTAGAAAAGCTAGGGCTTTACTTTTCTGCACTGAACACTCCTGCTTGTTCTCCTTTAGCCCTAGCCTCTCCTCTATCACTTCCTCCTTACTGAGACCAGAAACCCTTTCTTCACCTATCCTGATTTTCAACTACCCACTCTATTTGGTTGTTTTGTTTCTGTTGTTGTTGTTGTTGTTTTCTGTGTGTGTGTGTGTGTGTGTGTGTGTGTGTGTGTGTGTGTGTGTGTTGGTGCTGGGGATTGAATGCAGGGGCCTCCTGCCTCCAAGCTATACCCCCAGACCTTTTATCTTTTATTTTAAAAAAGGGTCTTGCTAAGTTGCTGAGGCTGGCCTCAAACATGTGATCCTCCTTTCTCATCCTCCCACGTACTGGGATTACAGGCATGTACCACTGAACCCAGCTGATTCTTTTCTTAATGTAGAGCCCAATATAAAGAAACTTATTGGCCGGGCATGGTGGCGCATGCTTGTAATCCCAGTACTTGGGAGGCGGAGACCGGAGGATCCGGGTTTGCGGCCAGCCTCAGCTACTTAGTGAGGCCCTCCACAACTTCGTGAGACCCAGTTTCAAAATAAAGGATTAAAAAATAGGGCCAGGGGTGTAGCTCGGAGGTAGAACGCCCCTGGGTTCAATCCCTGGTACCGCACAAAAAGAAAAAAAGAAACTTATAGCCAAGTTCCAGTCACAGAAAAGAATAAAGAATTTAATAATATATTATTTTTTAACTCTTCTAAGCCTAAAATGAGATTAGAAAACCAGTTAATACTGGTTAAAAGGAAGAATTAGTGCAGAAAATGTACAAGCAAGGGGGGAAAAGGTAAAATAGAAAAATTCAAGAGTTAGTAGCTAAAATGAAAGCCAAGGCCACAAATTCGAGAATGAAGAAATATGTAAATATTTCAATGAAAAAGAGAGAGATGGGAAGGAACTTGATCAAAACTGTGCCATTGGAGAAAAAAAACAGCACTTAACCTTTTTGTAACCCAGGCAAAATGAAAGCACAGATATTGAGTGGTATCTCGAGTGGAAAGAGCGCTCTCCTGGAAAAGGCTTTGTCTCTAGGTTTTAGGCCTTTATCAGAGGTTTTTGGCCAGTGAGTAGACAGTCCAGACTACTATTTCAGAGGTGCTGCTGCCTGGATAAGCAGCCGGGCTATTATCAACAATGATGCCTGCCCCGTGCCTGCTCAGCCCTCACTTACCTAGAGAAGTTCTTCTTGTCTCATTCTTCAAAACCATCCAAGGCTCTTGGCCTTTTCCCAATAAATAGAAGACATCTGGCTAAAGAATGCAGAGTCCTGCCCGGAAGATAAGAAATAAGAAACAACCACATGGGTAAACATTGCAAATTTTGCATCTGGGACTCTGGTTATTAAGGAAGAGAAACAATGACAAAAAGTGTAAGCACAAGGCATAAAGGATTCCTGAAGGATGGGGAAAATGATGATGACTACGGCTACTACTACAAAACACAAACCATTTTCCCAGAAACAGAGGCCAGGAATGCCCCTAGACATCTGAAAGACAACCCAATAATTGGCAGTAATAGAAAGCAGGAATTCTAGGGTCAAATTCTGAATCTTACTCGGTGAGATGAGGTTGCTGTAGTTCTCCAATATCACATTTCTGTACAAATCCATCTCCTCCTGGCCCAGGCATTCCCTCTATGAGAAATCCACAGCCACATCCCTG
Source organism: Glis glis (assembly GCA_004027185.1). Classification (NCBI taxonomy): domain Eukaryota; kingdom Metazoa; phylum Chordata; class Mammalia; order Rodentia; family Gliridae; genus Glis; species Glis glis. The sequence continues at coordinate 15,083 of PVJS01019574.1, forward strand.
AACATCATCCACTGCTAAAAAAAAAAACAAAAATATTAATGGAACAATTTAAAGAAACCTTTTACAGGGAAGGGGAAAAGATGGGCAGGGGCACTACAGGGACTTGTACATACAAAGAACAAAAAAACTCGAGTTGGCTGCCTGTGGTAGGGGAGGAAAGTATGTGTGGGCAAGTGTGACTGAGCTGAGTGCTTAAAGGCTCTTAAAATCCCTTGTTGCTCAGTAACCACATCCTTATGACCTTCAGACACCAAGGTATTAGGATGGCAGCTGAGAGTAATAGACATCATAGGAGCTTTTGTGACATCACTGAGATGCTACACCACACTGATGACTGACCCCAGGTTTATTATGTGAAGAGAGCTGGAGGTTTTGTGAGATGTTTGTGTGTGTGTGTGTGTTTTGCATAAGCCACTTTAAGTTGAATTTTCTATCAATTTATATATATATAAATAAACATATAAGGTGGGCGTGGTGGCGCACGCTTGTAATCCCAGTACTTGGGAGGTTCAGACAGGAGGATCCTGGTTCGCGGCCAGCTTCAACTACTTAGTGAGGCCGTCCGCAACTTAGTGAGACCCTGTTTCAAAATAAAAAATAAAAATAGGGCTGGGGGTGTAGCTCGGAGGTAGAATGCCCCTGGGTTCAATCCCCAGTACCGAAAAATAATAAACATATAAATATAAACATACACACACACACACACACACACACACACACATACACATATATACTGTGTGTGTAGTACTGTGGGTGGAACCCAGGGGCCTTCTACCTCCGGGTTATACCCCATTCCTATTTTATTTTTTATTTTGAAACAGGGTCTCACTAAGTTGCAGAGGGCCTCATTAAGTAGCTGAGGCTGGCTGTGAACCTGTGATCCTCCTGTCTCAGCCTCCCAAGTACTGGGATTATAAGAGTGCGCCACCATGCCCAACAAATTTAGACAGGAGGAGCACAGGTTCGCGGCCAGCCTCAGCAACTTAGTGAGGCCCTCCACAACTTAATGAGATCCTGTTTCAAAATAAAGAATAAGGCTGGGCGTGGTGGCACATGCTTGTAATCCCAGTACTTGTGAGGCCCTTCGCAACTTCGTGAGACCTGGTTTCAAAATAAAGGATAAAAAATAGGGCCAGGGGTGTAGCTAGGAGGTAGAACGTCCCTGGGTTCAATCCCCAGTACCGCAAAAAATAAATAAGTAAATAAAAATAAATAAATAAATAAATAAATAATAAAAAATAGGACTGGGGGTGTAGCTCAGAGGTAGAATGCCCCTGAATTTAATTCCCAGTACTATACACACACACACACACACACACACACACACACACACACACACACATACACACACACTACTATCTTCATTAAAAGACCTGAAAATTGGTCAATTGCTAAAATTCACTATTATAAAGTTTTCAATTGGAATATTGGACTTTCCATTTTGATTTTTGGATATCAGGATTTCAAATTAATTGACCGAATGATGACCTGGGCTTTGTCCTTCTAGGGAGCAAATACCATTCTTTGTTAGGTCTGTGTTTTATTGACAATTAACAATAGAGTACCTTTATCATGAAAGGAATTCAAATTTGGAAGGAAGGGTGGTTTGGGTGAGTAGCCAATTATGCAAAGCAAATATTTTAATTGAAAAGTATAAGCCAGGCATGGTGGCGCATGCCTGTAATCCCAGTACTTGGGAGGCTGAGACAGGAGGATTGCAGGTTCTCAGCCAGCCTCAGTAATGTAGTAAGGGCCTCAGCAACTTAGCAAGACCCTGTTTTAAAATAAAAATTAAAATAGGGCTGGGGGTATAGCCCGGAGGTAGAATGCCCCTGGGTTCACTCCCCAGCACTGCAAAAAAAAGCTACAAAATTCAGGCTGGGAGTACAGCTGAGTGGTATACTGCTTCCCTAGCATGTGCAAGGCTCTGAGTTAGATACTCAGCACCACAACCAAACAGTATGGAAAAACAAAATAACAACAACAAAAAAATTTATCTTTCCTAAAGCAAAAGTTATAGATTATATAAGAAATAAAATTCCATTAATCACAGAGGATTTCAATGTACCTCTCAATTCAAGCTGAAACAAGTGCAAAACGAGTTACTACAGACTAACCATATATTAGATCACAAAGAAAAAGTCAATAGATCAACATTAAAAAATATCACAATGCAAGCCAGGCGCAGCTGCGCATGCCTATAATCCCAGTACTTGGGAGGCTGAAACAGGAGGATTGCAGGTTTGAAGCCAGCCTCAGCAACTTAGTGAGGCTCTCAGCAATTTAGCGAAACTCTGTTTCAAAATAAGAAAAAAATAGGGCTGGGCATGTAGCTCAGAGGCAGAAAGTTCCTGGGTTCAATTCCCAGCACCAAAAAAAAAAAAATCACAATGCACCAAAATAATTATATTGCCTATGTCCCTTACCTGAAGTCCTCACCATTATCAACAGAAGTTGAGCTCTTTTTTTTTTTTTTTTTTTGTGGTGCTGGGGATTGAGCCCTGAGGCATTCTACCTCCAAGCTACATTCCTATCCTATTTTATTTTTTATTTTGAAACAGGGTTTCACTAAGTTGCTAAGGCAAATTTTTTTTCTCTCTTTTTTTTGTGGTACTGGAAATTGAAACAAGGGCATTCTACCTCTGAGCTACACCCCTACCCCTTTTTATTTATTTACTTTATTTTTTATATTTATTTATTTGTTTATTTATTTATTTATTTAGTGGTACTGGGGATTGATCCCAGGGGCATTCTACCTCCAAGCTACACTCCCAGCCTGATTTTTTATTCTTTATTTTGAAACAGGGTCTCACTAAGTTGTGGAGGACCTCACTAAGTAGCCGAGGCTGGCCGTGAACCCGGATCCTCTGGTCTCCGCCTCCCAAGTACTGGGATTACAAGCGTGCGCCACCACGCCCGGCTTATTTTTTTTATTTTGAAATGGGGTCTTGCTAAATTGCTGTGGCTGTCCTCCAACCTGGAATCCTCCTGTCTCAGCCTCCCAAGGACTGGGATTATAGGCGTGTACTACCATGCCTGGTTTGCTGAGGCAAATTTCTAAAAGTACAATACTTAAATAGTACAAATGTGTTACTTTATAGTAAACCTGAAACAATCTCACTAGGCTAAAAATCACAGTTTAGTTGACAGGGCCGTGTTCCTGTTTGCAAGCTCTAGGGGAGAACAGGTTTCCTTATGCTTTGCAACTCATGGTTTCCTTCCCGTGTAGCTAGCAAAGTTACATATTTCTTTTCCTCCTCCCCCTTTTTTTTTTTGAGGGAGTGCTGGGGCTCGAACCTAGGGCCTTGTGCATGCTAGGCAAGTGCTCTACCACTGAGCTACATTCCTAGCCCCAAAGTGACATCTTTCTAACCATTCTGTGGTCATACCTCCTCCAACTCAGTTGGGAAAGACTCACTGATTTTAAGGACTATTAAGGCTTAGATCTGTAAAGTGCTCCAAAAGCCCATAAAAGCTTAGTCTCCAATGCAACAAAGTTCAGAAGTGGGGCTTTGGAGAAGTGGTTGGATTTTTTTTGGGGGGGGGATTAGTGATACTGGGGATTGAACCCAGGGGCAGTCTATCTCCAAACTACACCCCCAGCTGTTTTTATTTTTTGTTTGGAAACAGGGTCTCACTAGGTAGCTGAGAGTCTCCTTATATTGCTGAGGCTGTCTTTGAACCTGAGATCCTCCTATTTCAGCCTCCCAAGTACTAGGATTATAGGCGCGTGCCACCAGGCCCTATTAGAAGTGATTGGATATTGAGGGCTCTAACTTCATCAAAGGGTTAATCCATTGATGGATTCCTAGCTGGATGGATTACTGGGAGGTGGTAGAAACTGTAGGAGGTGGGATCTAGTTGAAGGGAGTGGGTCTTTGGGGGAATGCCCTTGGGGACTATATCTTGTCCCCAGCCCCTCTCTCGCTCGGCTTCTCCCCATCCTTGAGGTGAGAGCTTGGGTACCCCATGCTCTTCCACAGATACACTGCCAATCCACAGGCCAGAAACAATGGAGCGAAAGCCGGGCGTGGTGGCGCACGCTTGTAATCCCAGTACTTGGGAGGCTGAGACCGGAGGATCCGGGTTCGCGGCCAGCCTCAGCTACTTAGTGAGGCCTCCGCAACTTCGTGAGACCCGGTTTCAAAATAAAGGATAAAAAATAGGGCTGGGGTGTAGCTCGGAGGTAGAACGCCCCTGGGTTCAATCCCCAGTACCGCAAAAAAAAAAAAAAAAGAAAAGAAACAATGGAGCGAGCTGACAATGGGCTGAAACCATGAGGTAAAATAAATCTTTCCTCCTTAGTTTTTCTCAGGTATTCTGTCACAGTGATAAAAAGCAACCACAAGGACACATTCAATTACATTGGGCCCAAGTAGATAATTTAGGATAACCTCCCCCATTTCAAGGTTCTTAACCTGATCTCGTCTGCAAAGTCCCTCTTGTCATATGAGGTAACAGATTCACAGCTTCCAGAGATTAGAGTGGATATCCTTGCTGGGCCATACGTCTGCCTATCCCAACCACCCTTAAAGCTTTGTCCTCAGCTACCCTTTCTGATGGCTACTCAAGAAAACGCCCTCACTCTCCAATACTACCTCTTCAACACTGTCTTGAATCCAACCAGAATAAGTGAAATATCTCCTGCATTCATCTTTATTATAAGATCTCCCAGCGCCAGGCGTGGTGGCACACGCTTGTAATCCTAGTACGTGGGAGGCTGAGACAAGAGGATCGCAGGTTCAAAGCTGGCCTCGGCAACTTTGTGAGACTCTCGGCAACCTAGTGAGACCCTGTTTCCAAATAAGAAATAAAATCGGTCTCGGGGTGTAGCTTGGAGGTAGAATGCCTCTGGGTTCAATTCCCAGTACCATTAAAAAAAAAAAAAAAAAAACCTCCCAGACTCTAGTCACCTCTCTTTTCTGAACTCCCCATCAGGTCCCATCTGTCCACTTTTCTCATCTCACCTGGACTTTAGACACTTTTCAAGTATGCCTCTGGAATACACAATTCATTAACAACCAAGTCCTCTTTTATCTTCCACCACTTCTTTTACCTGAGTCTAACAGAAACCTGGCTCTACCCAGAGTAGTACTGTGTAGTCCTCTCAAAGGCTTTTGCCCCTACAGCCTCTCACTACAGGGTCTGGAAATGGGGCAAATGGTCTACGTGCTTTTTTTCTCCTGGAACTGGGGGTTTAACTCAGGAGCATTCTACCTCCAAGCTACACCACCAGCCCTTTTTATTTTTTTTTTTTTATTTTGATACAGGGTCTCTCTAGGTCACTGAGAGTCTAGCTAAATTACTGAGGCTGGTTTCAAACCTGTGATCCCCCTATCTCAGCCTCCCAAGTACTGGGATTACAGGTGTGCACCACCATGCCTGGCCTACCTGCTCTTTCTTATGACTTGTGGACCTTTCTTCCTTGACCTTAAAAACCTCTAGCTTTGGCAATCTTCCACTCCTGGGAACTGACCATTCCAGAGCCTTTCTTTAGAACATAACCCTTTAGCATGGCTCTCTCTTAAACTGTACCCCCATTTTCCTAAATAAACCTCTTATATTACCCTAAAAACAAAAACAAAAATAATACCCCAAAACTAGCTTCAACTTAATGCTATGGGATTATATGGTACTAGCTACACCTTACTGATGATGTCTACTGAACACAGGCTATTCCCCCTGCTTTTTTTTTTTTTTTTTTTTTGCAGTACCGGGGATTGAACCCAGGGGCATTCTACCTCTGCGCTACACCCCAGGCCCTATTTTTTTATACTTTATTTTGAAACAGGGTCTCACGAAGTTGCGGAGGGCCTCACTAAGTAGAGAGAGAGAGAGAGAGAGAGAGAGAGCGCTGAGGCTGGCCGCGAACCCGGATCTTCCGGTCTCCGCCTCCCAAAGTACTGGGATTACAAGCATGCGCCACCACGCCCGGCCTCCTCCTGCTTTTTGAAATCTTGAGCTCTTGGCTCACTCTCTGCAACACTGCTGGCCGTTCCCCTTACCCCACAACTTTTTGCAACTTTGTACAACCACACAGGTGAGCTTGCTTTACTCACCTTGCCTGGGCTTTTCCCCCTCTGACGGCTCATTCCCAACAGCATATTGATTGGTGGTTAACCCTTCTCCCGAACCTGCAGCTACTGCTCCATTTCTGAGAGTATTACAAACTTCTGGAGTACACTGTCTACACTGTCTCCTATTCTTCTTCCCTTGAACGTTGCCCCCACTTCAATCCTGCTACCTTCCACCATAGAAACTGCTCTCCACACGCTCAGTAATAATTATATGTTACTAAGGATAATGCTCAATTCTTAGTTTCTGGCCCAGTGGCTGCTGCCACCACCACGTTGCTGTCACTCACACAGCAACGTAGTCATAACTCTGTACATACAACCACATTTAAATTTTAAGTGTTACCACCGCGTGCGAAGAAACACACACACACACACACGAACTCCTACGGCTACCTTGGCGATAACCCCCACCCACACTGAGATCCTGCATCACTAACACCCCCGGACCCCAGGCTCCCAGGTGGACCGCCGGCGCACGCGCACTCAGCGCACCCCACCCGCCCACGCTCCCGCACCCCGGACTCGGCCCCTCCGGCGTGATTCCGCTTCCGGGTCTCAGACTCACCTGCAAGAACTTGAGGTCCCCTCTAATCGTGGAAGGTGCCGAGGGGATTCCCGTGCGATTCCTCGATCTTCCTGAAAGGGCCCGAGAGCGGACAGGAAGTTGCGGGGTGCGGTGGATTCTGGGAGATGTAGTGCGGAAGCGCCGGCTTCGGACCCCTGCCCTGCCCTGCCGGTCCCTCCGCGAGCACCGTCGCCCACACACTGCTCGCGTCTGTGGCGCAGGGCTTCAAAGAGCACCAGGTGAGGTTTAGAACGCGTCCTCTGAGGACTCCGCGGCTCTGCCCCGCAACCCGGCCTCCAGCCGATTGGGTGCAGTCAGCCAATCACCGTCCGCGAGGCGCGGCTCCTGCGAAGCAGAGGCTCCTGGGAAACGTAGTCCAGAGCCCGAGAAGCCAAGCGTTGTCTCGGAAGGATGGGGCAATCCTTTTCCGCCGGAGCTCGCTGCGTGGGCCACTGACAGATGTGGTGTGGCTGGAAGGTCCTGTAAGACGGTGTCACTCTAGCGGCGAGTCTGCACTGTAACTGCCCGAGCCTCTTATCGCAGCAGCCGGAGCCTGGCATAGGATGAATGGGGAAGAGGGTCTAGGGGACTAGGGACGGGGGCGGGACCCGACAGGGTTCCATGCCTGAAGAGTCCCTCCCATCCTCAAATATAAATATTTATTTTATTCCTATTCTCCGATTACTGGTTTTTTGTTTTGTTTTGTTTGGGTGGCGCAGGGAATTGAACCCTGGGGCGTTCTTCCTCTGAGCTATACTCCCCCGCCCTATGTTATTTGTTTTATTTTGAAATAGCCTTCCTCATAGCTGAAGCTGGCCTTGAACCTTCGATCCTCCTGTCTCAGTGTCCCAAGTAATGGGATTACAGGCGTATGCCACTACACCCAGCTCTCCATCCTCTAATTACTTTTTTTTTTTTTTTGCTGTACCGGGGATTGAACCCAGGGGCATTCTACCTCCGAGCTACACCCCTGGCCGTATTTTTTATACTTTATTTTGAAACCGGGTCTCACGAAGTTACGGAGGGCCTCACTAAGTAGCTGAGGCTGGCCGCGAACCCGGAACCTCCGGTCTCCGCCTCCCAAAGTACTGGGATTACAAGTCTGTGCCACCACGCCTGGCCCTATTTTTTTTTTTAAAACAGGTTTTCACTAAGTTGCAGAGGGCCTCACTAAGTTGATTTGGTTGGCTGTGAACCTGAGATCCTCCTATTTCAGCCTCCCAAGTACTGGGATTACAAGCGTGCGCCACTATGCCTGGCCTGTCATTCTTTTTGAAGTAAAAACTTACCAGCTTTGTTCATTTGCTTCCTTTCCCATGTGTATGCCATTTCGATTTATATCTAAATTTTCCTAGAGGAGTAATTTCAGTATTTTCAAACTCATAAGGTAGTTAAAAGTTTTTTCCTTATTTTTATTGTTAAATAGAAAATACTTGGGAAAAAAAAGTGCATAAAATATGTAAATTCAGCCGGCGTGGTGGCACACGCTTGTAATCCCAGTACTTTGGGAGGCGGAGACCAGAGTATCCGGGTTCGCAGCCAGCCTCAGCTCTCTCTCTCTCTCTCTCTCTCTCTCTCTCTCTCCCTAGTGAGGCCCTCCGCAACTTCATGAGACCTGGTTTCAAAATAAAGTATAAAAAATTAGGGCCGGGGGTGTAGCGCGGAGGTAGAACGCCCCTCGGTTCAATCCCTGGTACCGCAAAAAAAAAAAAAAAAGTGTAAGTTCAGTATAACTATATACTAATGAAGAAATAGCACCTTGTTAGTATCTCAAGAAGAAATGCCCCCACCAATGTGATCATTTCTGGACCTGACTACTTGTAACCTGTCCTTTAGGGTTGTTTTGTTGTTGTTGTTGTTATTTTTGGTGGTAGCAGGGATCGAACCCAGGAGCATTCTACTTCCAAACTACATCCCCAGCCCTTTTTATTTTTATTTATTTATTTATTTATTTTGTGGTACTGGGGATTGAACTCAGGGGCATTCTACCTCTGAGCTACACCCCCAGCCCTATATTTTATTCTTTTTTTTGTGTGTGTGGTACCGGGGATTGAACCCAGGGGCGTTCTACCTCCGCGCTACACCCCCGGCCCTAGTTTTTATACTTTATTCTGAAACCGGTTCTCACGAAGTTGCGGAGGGCCTCACTAGGTAGAGAGAGAGAGAGACAGGGAGAGAGAGAGAGAGCGAGCTGAGGCGGGCCGTGAACCCAGATCCTCTGGTCTCCACCTCCCAAAGTACTGGGATTACAAGCGTGTGCCACCATACCTGGCTTATTCTTTATTTTGAAACAGGGTCTCACTAAGTTGCAGAGGGCCTCACTTAAGTAGCTGAGGCTGGCTGTGAACCTGCGATCCTCCTGTCTTAGCCTCCCAAAATTACAAGCTTGCGCAACCACGCCCAGCTATTATTTTGGGGTTTGAAACAGGGTCTTGCTAGGTTGCTGAGAGTCTTATCATACTGCTGAGGCTGTCCTCAAGTCTGTGAGCCTCCTGTCTCAGCCTCCCAAGTACTGGGATTATAGGCGTGTGCCACCACACTTGGCTAGGGTATTACTATCTTGACTTTGTTTTTATCTGTTTTTTTTTACATAGACACAAACTGTATAAATCTCATCTTGTTTGTTGTAAAATTCTTGACTGGATTAACTCAAACCCCTATATGAAAGCACTTGCAGAAGGAAAGCTAAGCCACCCAGGCGTAACAATTATTTTCCTTACTTACTGTTATGTCAGGGGACCCCAAAACCAATCTGTATGCCCCCAAAGTCTGATGGCTGACTGGGAGGCTCACTGTGAAATGATACAAAGCAAAATCAACAAAGAAAAAAGGCATACAAATACACACTTCCAAGGGTCCTTTCCTAAAGGAGTCATATGGAACATTCAGAAATGAGGTGAATTGTGACGACACATGTGAGATGTTGCCAACCAGGGAAATTTATCAGAGATCCTACCTATGCTCAGCATTTTTACAGGGGGCCGGTCACATATGCAGCCCCTACCTAGCACATACCAGAATTTCAGTCTGAGAAGGAAAGCAGGTGTTGAGCACAAACCATATTGTTTTACAAATAGTGTAGGTGTAGTGAGCCATTCTTACCAGTGTGGATGGGGGAACCCTTCAGAAATCTCAAGTTCTAGGCCGGGCGTGGTGGCGCACGCTTGTCATCCCAGTACTTTGGGAGGCAGAGACCGGAGGATCCGGGTTCGCAGCCAGCCGCAGCTCGCTCACTCTCTCTCTCGCTCTCTCTCTCTCTCTCTCTCTCGCTCTCTCTCTCTCTACTTAGTGAGGCCCTCCGCAACTTCGTGAGACCCGGTTTCAAAATAAAGTATAAAAAAAATAGGGCCGGGGTGTAGCGCGGAGGTAGAATGCCCCTGGGTTCAATCCCCGGTACCGCAAAAAAAAAAAAGAAATCTTAAGTTCTATTTACAAGCCAAGGCCTATCTTGTAAGCAGGCTTTCCAAAATTAAGTAGTCACAGGTGTGCTATGTTAACTCTTCTCTGTGCAATGCTGTTCTAAGAAAGATGTCTGGTTTTCAACATCAAGAAGAAATTACAAGGCACATGAAATGGGGAGCATATATACATATATTTTGTGTGTGTGTGTGTGTGTGTGTGTGTGTGTGTGCGCGCGCACGCGTTACTGGGGATTGAACCCAGGGGCATTCTACCTCTGAGCTACACCCCCAGTCCTATTTTCATTCCTTGTTTTTTTTTTTTTTGAGGTACTGGGGATTGAACCCAGGGGAATTCTACCTCCAAGCTACACCCCCAGCCCTATTTTTTTATTCGTTATTTTGAAACAGGGGCTCACTAAGTTGTGGAGGGTCTCAGTAAGTAGCTGAGGTTGGCCATGAACATGGATCCTCCTGTCTCAGCCTCCTAAGTACTGGAATTACAAGCATTCACCACCACACCCGGCTTATTCCTTGTTTTGAAACAGGGTCTCACTAAGTTGCAGAGGGTCTCACTAAGTTGCTGAGGCTGGCCGTGAACCTGCGATCCTCCTGTTTCAGCCTCCCAAATACTGGGATTACAAGCATGCACCACCTTGCCCGGCTAAAGGGGAGAAATATTAAGACACAGAAGCCACAGAGCTGCACTAAGATATGATCCAGATATTGGAACTATCTAACAAGGAACTTAAAATACTTTAAAAGCTCTAATGGAGTGTTTCCCAACCAATAGTGATTTTGTTCTCCAGGAGACATTCAGCACTGTCTGGAGAGGTGCCATTGGCATCTAGAGGATAAAGACCAGAAATGCTAAAAATACTAGAAGCAACACAGGCATGGTGGCACATACGTGTAATCCTAGTACTTGGGAGGCTGAGACAGTGAGATGAGGTATGCTTAATCTTTAACACTAGTTACTCCATATTGCCGCCCTGAGCACTACAAGGCCATAAGCTCCACTAAGAATGTTTGGCTTAAGGCAGGGTCACCATGAACTTTGCTGACGCTGCATAATGCTTAACCTTGGCTTCTGTATCCCCACCGCTTTGCTTACGCACATGTAGAAAATCCAAGCGATGTCAAATGTAAGGTAAACATATATTGTTTGGTCTCAAGTGAGTTGTTTTCCATCATTCTGAAATTATGTGAACTTGAACTTTTTTTTTTTTTTTTTTTTTTTTTGCGGTACCGGGGATTGAGCGCAGGGGCGTTCTACCTCCACGCTACGCCCCCGGCCCTATTTTTTATGCTTTATTTTGGAACCGGGTCTCATGAGGTTGCAGAGGGCCTCACTAAGGAGAGAGAGAGAGAGAGACAGAAAGACAGAGACAGAGACAGAGCAAGAGCTGAGGCTGGCCGCGAACCCGGATCCTCCGGTCTCCGCCTCCCAAAGTACTGGGATTACAAGCGTGCGCCACCACGCCCAGCCCTGTGAACTTGAACTTTTGATCCTGTAAATCTGTACTTTTTCCTATATAAGCGGCCATCAGTAGAGCCTTCGGGGCTGTACTCACCAGGGGTGTAGCCTGACCGGTCATAAAATAAAGACCTCAAAATTGGATTTTTTGGAGTCTGGTATGTCTATGTAGGTTCCCTCATTACAACAGGAGGATCCCAGGTTCACAGCCATAGTGAGGCCCTCCGCAACTTAGTGAGGCCCTGTTTCAAAGTGTAAAATAAAATAAGGCTAGGGGTATAGCTCAGAGGCAGAATGCCCCTGGGTTCAATCGCATCTTACAAAAATAAATAAATAAATAAATACAGACATACATAAATAAATACACACTAAAAGCACGGGATAACCCTCCACAAGAAAGAATTATCAATAAGTATGAACACTGAGAAACCCTTAGTAATAGTGTTACAGTGAACAAAGAGACAAATTAATGGACTAGAATAGAGTCCAGAAAAAAACCATATAAATATAGCCATTTGATGTTTTTATTAATATGCAAAACAATGAAGGATGATCTTTTGAAGAAATAGTTGGAACAACTGATCATCCATATGTGAAAACCTTGTTTATATGACAACTGGAAACGCAGATGTAAAATATAACACTGAATCTTTTTTTTTTGGGGGGGGGGTACCGGGGATTGAACGCAGGGGCGTTCTACCTCCCCGCTACACCCCCGGCCCTATTTTTTTATACTTTATTTTGAAACCGGGTCTCACGAAGTTGCGGAGGGCCTCACTAAGTAGAGAGAGAAAGAGAGAGAGAGAGATAGAGAGAGAGAGTGAGCGAGCTGCGGCTGGCCGCGAACCCGGATCCTCCGTTCTCCGCCTCCCAAAGTACTGGGATTACAAGCGTGCGCCACCATGCCCGGCTATAACACTGAATCTTTTAACAATAGTAACAAAAATGGAATGTAATAAAAATATAAGTGTGAAACACTAAGTTTTAAAGAACTGCTGATCTATGAAGGAATGAATGCATATATAGGCTATGAAAATGAGGAGGAGTTTATGGTCCTTTAGCGCCTACTTAAACAAAGAGAACAAGGACACTCATAGAGGAACAATGATGACTAAAAGATTCACATCAACTAAAACCTCCTTTCCATTTCTTCTACTCATCACCCAACTGGAATATTTCATCCAGTTTAGTGATGTGATAGCCTATCTGGGAGAAAGCGACACAAGGCTTGAATTTTAAATCAGGCACTAAAGCCGGGCGTGGTGGCCCACTCTTGTAATCCCAGTACTTGGGAGGCTGAGACAGGAGGATCCGGGTTTGCGGCCAGCCTCAGCTACTTAGTGAGGCCCTCCGCAACATAGTGAGAGACTGTTTCAAAATAAAGAATAAAAAATAGGGCTGGGGGTGTAGCTTGGCCGTAAAATGCCCCTGGGTTCAATCCCCAGTACCAAAAGAAGAGAAAAACACCCTAGCCGGATGGAGTGGCACTCCTGTAATCCCAGTACTTGGGAGGCTGAGGCAGAAGGATCATAAGCTTGAAGCCAGCCTTGGGAATTTAGCGAGGGCTTCAGCAATTTAGCAAGACCTTTTTTGTTTGTTTTAAAAAAGGTCTGGGGGTGTAGCTCAGAGGTAGAATGCCTCTGGGTTCAACCCCCAGCACCACAAACAAATAAGGAAAAGAAAAACATACCCTGTTTTAAAAACTCATAATGATTTTGAATTCGACTCCGCACCAAACGTATGAATGTCAAATGTTTATAGAAAAAAAAATGCTATGGGTTATTTATGATCAAGTATGTAGCTTTTCCCCCTTAAAGTGGATGCTCAAGGAACACACACTCTTAATTCATCAGAATTTAAAGAGGAGATGAGAATGAGAGGCTTCCGATTTCTCCAGGGTCATAATCTCAGCCACCCACGCAACGGGCCGCACTCCACCGAGCAGTCACATACTCGCACAAACAAATCCAAGCACGATCTCTCCCCCTACACTGTCCTATTACTGTCCGCCCTTACAGAACTACACAGAACCTTCAGCCCACTTCTCACAGCTCCGCAGCTGCCCGTCCCGAGAGCGTCCGCGCGCCCAGCGAGAAGCGGAATTCGGAGCGCCCTCGGCGCGGTCCCTGCAGCCACGCTCCCGCCTCGGCACCGGCTCCCCACGCGCATCCCCGCGCCGCGAGGTCGTGACTACATTTCCCAGGAGGCCCTGCGGCACGCTATGGCGTCATGGGGGTGGCGGAAGCCTGGACGCCGCGAAGTGCCGAGGCTGGGCGATGTCAAAGGAAAATTGCACCAGACAAGTTAAACAGGCAGGGGAGACTTGGCTAAAGACTATTGTCATAGTCCATTTCGAATACAATGGTCGCCGGGGATTTATAGCCAATGGGCAGGGTGAGGAGTCAGTGGAGGGTAAAGCACTAGAGGAAACGTGAAGCCTAGAGGGCGGAGGCATTCTTGCTAGAGTGGCGTGTTAGGAATCTTGCTGAAGTGCGGCTCACAGGCCAAGGAGGCGTCCTAGCTACAGTGAAGGTCCAGAGGAGCCCGATTAACGTCTAGCCTGGGCACTGTTTCTCAGCCTTCAGTTCCCCAAGGCTCCGCAGAGTATCTTCGCTCCGTGCCACTGGAACCCGGATGCTCGGACTACATTTCCCAGAAGCCTCCAGGCCCAGGGCTCCCTCTCACCAGTACTGGGCGGGCTCTTCCGGCGCGCGTGCGCGTACAGCTTCAGGGCTTTGTGACAGCTGGGTTCCCCTGGCTGGGAATGGAGTGGAGCGGAGCTGCCTCGACCGTAGGAGGCGTAGGTGAGGCTGCACCGAGCCCAGCGCCTCGGGAACCTCCCGCCTGTGCGGCGTACGCGTGGGACTGAACGGCCGAGAAGGGGAGATTGCGGGGAATGTGTTGTGTATGATTGTTACTGCGTCTTTATGGTGGGCGTGTGCATGGCAGCGTAGTGACTCCTAAGGGAGGAGAAGGTGGTTTGTGATTATTGTCGTGCGTGTGTGAGTGGAGTTTAATGGTGCTATTTGTGTGTTACTATGTAAGCGAGTGTGAGGTTCCTTGAGCGTGTGTTCCCTTTGTGTGTGTTCTATGACGATTTCCCGAGCTGTGTGCAGGATAGTCTAGGATTTGTGGCTGTTCCTCGTGTGTATGTGTTTGTGATATTGTTGGTGTAGGGTCCCTGGAAATTTGTCGTTGTCACTGTGTCCCGAAGGTATAGGCACTCAGAATGTCAGAGGTGCCCACCGGGCGTGGTGATGCACGCCTGTAATCCCTGTACTTGGGAGGCTGAGACAGGAGGATCGCAGGTTCGAGGACAGCCTCAGCAAGTAGTGAGACTCACATCAACCTAGCGAGACTCTGTTTCCAAATAAGAAATAAAATCGGGCCGGGGGTGTAGCTCGAAGGTACAATCCCCAGTACCACAAAAAAAAAAAAAAGAAAGAAAAGAAAAAAATAATGTGAGAGGTGTCTATGGACTCTGCGGTTGTAATTGCCTGTCCGCGTGGTTGTCACATTGTGTGCGTGTGGGGCCGATTGTGTTTACGTACGGAGTGCCTGTGACATTTATGTTCCCTTGGTGTGAGTTCGTGTGGCTGTGTCCCATCTTTGTGCCTTTTGACTCCATCCACAGGAGTGTCAGCTCAGGGACAGAGTCTGTCCAGAACTGCAAATCTTGCTTGTGTCTGATGTCCTCCCGCACTGAGTAGGACACCCTAGACTTCTCTGACCAACCTCTGTATGGGGGGGGTACTAGGCACTGAGCCACAGTGACCTCTGAAACAGTTTAAAGGGCTCCCAGAAGAGCCTGGTGTTTATTGACTCCTTTTTCCTTCCCTAGCTCTGCCCTGCTTGGATAGAGGCCTCCAGAGAGAAGAATGGCTGTTGAAAGTCCACAAGGCACCTGCAAGGTAGCTTGTCCTGTTGTATCCTGGTATCCGTTTATCTTTGTCAGGGTACGCCTTAACTGTCCTTCTCTTGAAAATTCGTGCTCATCAGGTGACCTGTTTCCTGTCATCTCCTCTTTGAGAAATTGTGGTGGCTGGAAACCCAATGCCCCTCACCACTTGATTTTCCCTTATAAGTTTGTTGGGAGGTTTGTTTGTTTGTTTGTTTGTGGTACCGGGGTTTGAACCCAGGGGCTTTCTACCTCCGCGCTACGCCCCCGGCCCTATTTTTTTTTATACTTTATTTTGAAACCGGGTCTCACGAAATTGCAGAGGGCCTCACTAAGTAGAGAGAGAGAGAGAGACAGGGAGAGAGAGAGAGCTGAGGCTGGCCATGAACCCGTATCCTCCGGTCTCCGCCTCCCAAAGTACTGGGATTACAAGTGTGCACCACCACACCCGGCTTGTTGGGAGGTTTTAGTTCTTCTTTATGCTGTCTTTTATTTTAATACCATTTCTCTCTGAATATAGAAGTAAAACATGACTATTTTATTTTATTCTATTTTACTTTTTGGTACTAGGGATTGAACCTAGGAGAATTCGATCTCCTGAGCTACACCCCCAATCTTTTTTTATTTTTTTAATTTTGAAACAGGGCATCACTAAGTTGCTGAGGGTCTCTCTAAGTTGCTGAACTGTCCTCAAACCTGCGATCCTCCTGTCTCAGCTTCCCAAGGACGGGCATTACAGGCATGCACCACTGCACCTGTCTAAAGCATGACTATTTTAAATAATTTCAAAAGTACAGATATTCCAGATAAAGAAAATCTAAAATTCCCATTAAAATCAATGCTAACTCATTTTATATGTCCTTCCTAGTATATTTTATGTGATATATAAAATTAATTTTTTGGTTGTTTGTTGGTTTTTTGTGTTTTCTTCCTTTTTTTGGCCAACTGGGGATCCAGTCCTTGGCCTCACTCATGTTATGCAAGTGTTCTACCACTAAATTTTATCACCAGCCCTAAAATTCAATTAATTATTTAATTAATTTATTTTTTGGTACTGGGGATTGAACCTAGGGGTATTCAATCTCTGAGCTACACCCCTAGTAAATTCATTCATTCATTCATTCACTCATTCATTTGGTGTGTAGTACTGGAGAGTGAACCCAGGGGCATTCTACCTCCAAGCTACACCCCCAGCCCTATTTTATTCTTTATTTTGAAACAGAGTCTCACTAAGTTGCAGAGGGCCTCACCAAGTTGCTGAGGCTGGCTACAAACCAGGGATCCTCCTGTTTTAGCCTCCCAAGTACTGGTATTACAGGCATGCTTGCTTGCTTATTTATTTATTACCAGCTTATTTATTTATTTTGAAACAGAGTCTCACTAAGTTGCTGAGATTAGCCTCAAACCTGCCATCTTCCTGTCTCCCAAATACTGGGATTACAGGCATGGGCCACCATGACCAGGTAAAATTTAATTTTTTTTTTTTTTTTGCAGTACCGGGGATTGAACCCAGGGGCATTCTCCCTCCAGGCTACACCCCCAGCCATATTTTTTATTCTTTATTTTGAAACAGGGTCTTGCTAAGTTGTAAAGGGCCTCACTAAGTAGCTGAGGCTGGCCACAAACCCGGATCCTCCGGTCTCAGCATCCCAAGTACTGCAATTACAAGTGTGCGCCACCACGCCAGGCTGCAGGATAATAAATTTTGAAAATTACTTATTAATTAGACACATGGTGTTTTAGTCCTTTTGCATGTACCAGAGTTCAAGTTGACTAAAGTTGTTTTGCCTTCATGAAACTTAGTTCTATTTTAGCAGACATTAAGCAAACATTCAAACAAATAGGAAATTTTCAGTTGTAGGTTATGAAAAATTAAACAAAGTAGCCGGGCATGGTGGTGCTTGTAATTCTAGTACTTGGGAGGCTGAGACCGGAGGATCTGGGTTCGTGGCCAGCCTCAGCTACTTAGTGAGGCCCTCCGCAACTTCGTGAGACCTGGTTTC